>BMAW01034015.1:782530-796721 GCA_019974015.1 Nephila pilipes
GCCCCATGACAAACTAAACAGAAAAAATATGTATTAAAAATAATAAAAAAAAAATCTTTATGGAGGGAAATGAAAGCAAAACAGCAAAGAGTAGAGTAGTCGAGGAAGAAGGGTGGCAGGGCCGGGTGCTACATCAGGTACTAGCCAGTGAACGACCTGCCCGCGGAGCAACAAGCACGACCGCTACCTAAGGAACGACATGGCGAGAGCCATCGTTCAAGTATCAGGTTTACCACAAGCACTTTGGGAAATCGCATTTGATCTCGAATATTGTGGAAGCGATGTCAAGAACACCATGTTCCAAAAATTTAATCCATTCGAAATCAAATCTGTCCACTTAGCACAAAAGAATATTAATACTTGATTTAAACTTTCCATATGTTTAACGATATATTCATGTGTTGATGTTTTTTAGAAATAATATAAAATATGAGAGCAAATAAGAACTTAAGAGAACTATATAAAGGTGTACTATATTTAGATGTTGCAGCTACAATGTACAATTCGAATTTATATATTATGTTCTACAGTTAAAATTTTAATTTCGAATATGTTTGTGTAGATACTCCAACACAATTATCTATTTCATATCAAAGTGGTACATTACAAATTATAAAGGTTTAAGTTTCAATCAATGATTTTTTAAAATACACATTTGTAATGTTATTTAAATTTTATTTTCCGAAAAATAATTTAGTTAAATGAATTAAATTTGCAGTTCCATGCTGAAATTCAAATTTTTACTTTTATTAACAAGATAATATTAACAAAATTTATTTCATGATTCAGATTTGTTCAAAACTTATTTGATTTTCTGATATATGTATATATATATGTATAACATATATATATATATATATATATATATGAAGAGGATTGGGATGGCAAAATATGGTGAAATAAAAGGAACCAAACTTCAAAACTTTTCTTACAATTTATTCAGAAAACTGAAAAAATACTAAAACAATCATCTAACTGTTCCTGAATAACAAACGGTTCAAAGATAATAAAACAACCGAATCTGTGGAGCCAGATCTCAGTTGCAAAGAATGTTTGCTCAGAAAACAAGCTCGAGTCAGACTCGCCGATGTTCTCAGTCCATAAGTAACAGTAAAACTAGCACACTATACGTAAACGGTAGCAATTGAAGAAGCGATGTAGCAGCAATTCGCGAGCACAGAAACCTACATACCTGAAAGGCCTTCACAAAGAGAAGCAGCGATGCTGAAGGTGCTAGAGTGAAATAGAACTGATCAACGCGGCGAACAGCAGAATATTTGTTGTCAATCTCACTTGGAAGCCAGGTTATTCAACGCGTTATGAAGAAGCCAACCAGTTTTGTTTTTTTTTTTTCACTGTCGGACCAGACAAATCCTCTCCGGGGAGAAAATAAGCATATTGAAAAAAAGAAAAGGTAACACGAGAGAGAGAAAAGAAAGAAAAAAGGCAAATCTATTTGGTGAAGTAGGTCGCACGAGGTCAATAATTCACAGTTCGGCAGCAACAGATATGTTTTAAAGAATGGCCGCGCGCATTGCAAATTCTAGGAAGGAAGTTCGAAAAACTGACCCTTGTAGCGCCAAATGGTGGTATCCGGGTTGTACGCAAGTCTTATTGTTAAATAGTCCTGAGTTCGATCCGATGTTGTCCGAAAGGTAAAATGCAGGATCAATGATGGAAAGTGCTCCGTAGAAAAGAAGCCCTTGGAAAAAATTACATTCATTGGAATGTCAGTAATGGCCATTCACGGACGTACAGGAAATGCCAAAAGAATTTAGCTTTTCACACCCCTTTCTTCAAACTGATAATAACATATACCAACCTTTCCCATTATATCTTTCCCCCTTCTCGCCCCAATAAGGATCTTCATTTCTTTACTTCCTTTCACACATTTTAGAATAGTTTGTATATTAAATGATTATATAAAAACCATAAATCAAAAACTAATAAATTATAAAAGTCAAATTTAAAATTTTACATTTGAAAATTTTACTTAACAGTTGTCTAGTACTTAAATCAAACAAATCGGGAAGAGTAGATTCCATTGAACAAAAGCGCAAGACCCCTTTTAACTGTGTTAATTGAGCTGTGTTACACCTCCCAATCTGGTTTTCATAATTCTGTATATAACCTTTCTCATGAAGGAAAACAACATTGAATGTTCTAACAAATGATAACAGGATAATACTGTGCTTTCATTCCGAAAATGAATTACTCTGGTATTTATCAACGTCGCATTAGAAACAGCACGAGGCTATCTTAAAAAGATTAAACAGTCCTACATCTTATATTTACATTAACATATATCATAAGGCCATATGTTTTAGCATTTTCAATATCCTAATACAACTTTGAATTACTGCTACATCCGAGCTTAATGTTTGAGTTGGATGCCATCAATAATTAATTAAAGATGGAACACTCATCTGGAATATCCTTGAAACAATGCCTACTGGTTAAAAGTCTTTAAGATAATAGATTATGAGGAAGGCTTTTGACCATAAAACGTATATTTAAAACTTCAAGGGCTGGTACAACGCAGGCGTCACTACCCCCCCCCCCCCCCAATTTCGACAATCATGAATGTGAGTGGTGATAGTGAGGTTTATTGACACAAGACAGATGTGGCCATCCTGCGCCAAACAAGGTAAATCTATGATCTAGACGTTAAAATAATGAAAAATTGATTGGTCGTAGAAAGGGTCAAATGAAAGTAAAGTTTATTGGCGCAGAGCCAGATATGGCTATGATACTTAAAAAAAGAACTGACTGTGGTCTATACGTTTCGATAATCATATTAAGTTTTATAGCTAGCAGTTAAAAGATGACCGAAGTGACTAAAATATTTTTTGCAAAAGTGGAGATTTATGACTATTCGACAATTACTTAATACAATTATTAGATAGCGAACAAATATGATTCAATTCTTTTAGAAGAATTCTAACAGAAAGGTATTTCTTTTCTTCGCTACGATTATCTCGAATCTTCACAATGAAACGATCTTGGAATGAATAGATGTAACTATTAAAGTAGTTCTATATCAGAATAAAAAATCAAACGAATTATAATGATCATAAGAGTGCAATAACGGGGTGGGAATTTAATGGCGCAAAAGTCAGATGTGGCCATGCTGCATAAATATGTAAGGTGTAACAGTGCTCTGAACGTTTGAAAAGCAGGAGAAGTGAAGATTAAAGATAGGTTGACAAGGAGGGTCGAAAATATATGGGATTACTAGGGTATCCCAGGGCGTCACCCATGTTTTACAAAGACATGGAAGAAGGATGCTAGAGTGCCTCGGAGTCATGATGCCCGTGCTTACCTGCAGAAGACAAATTCAGGGTCCTCCAACCTGGAGAATCAGGATCAGTCCTTGATATAATATCAAAAAAAAAAAAAAAAAAAAAACACGTGTATGTATTATGCCATAATTTAGTTGCATTTCATCTTCGCTTCGTGATTATTATAGCGATCAAATGATACGAAACAACATTTTAACTGGTCCTCTTTGAACTTTAGAGCCAGAGTTTAGAATCTTTTGCATGCTACAGCGTCTCTTTCATGTTAAATAAAACTTTTCCTAAATATCTATGAAAAAGAGAGCACATAATAATTCCTAAAATCAGTACACTCCAAGAAATTACTTATCATTAATAAATCAAAAATAAAGACACACACATGTGTATCGAAGAATGAAACTTATTATTTTTTATAATTCTTAGATTTCTCTATATAATCACCACCTACAGTTATACATTTCTCCCTGCGTTTCTTAACCTTTAAAAAAGGCCATCATAAAATTGAAGGTCGAAAAAAAAAAAAACATAAAATCGTCAACAATCGACTCATATCTTCTCTATATTGGGTTACTTCAATGTACGCGGCTTCCTAAAATCAAACAAATTAACATTAATTTCATTTACAGCGTATGTACTTAGGATTAATGTTGGACATAATGATCATTATGTACATTAGGATTAAAAGGGAGGAGTAATTTTTTATCGAAATATCTCGGTTATTCCTTAGTAATACTTAAAACTTTAATACATTTGCCCCGAAAACTCTCCTCTCTATCAAAGTCCAAAACAATATTATTAAATACTCATTTTAAGTTTAATATTTACAGGAATGATAAATTCACATTACGTATTATGTATAGGACTCAGAAGAAAAAAAAAATAGAAAAGGAGTGATACTACTTTAACAAACAAGTTTCACGGCCAAAATAACTCAGTTAGGTTCAAATTTTTGATTCTACAATCAACCTCCTGAGCTGACACCTGTGGTAAGTGAGATATTGGAATCAATGTTTTTTTTATGTATTAGTATAACAGTTTCGTGTCTTTAAGATACTAATAAAATATTAGTATCTTAAGGAGAAAATAAAAATATTTTAGGTGTGAAAATGAAAACACTGAACTGAAATAACATATTGAATTCGGCATTGTCATTATATAATGTCGAGGTAGATGAATTTCTGTGTGATGTCGCAAAGGCTCAACCCATCCGGAAGGATTACAAAAACTTATCCATAAGTATAAAAATTAGGGCAAATAACAATTTGCCTGGAAGAAGGAGAAAAAAGAATCTATCAGTTAGACAATAAGGAAAAATCATTCGATAAGTAAAAAATCCTAAGGTCAGTGCTGTAAGAATTGCATCGTCTACTTTTGTCACCAATAAGACGTGTTTCCTGAAACAATTCGAGAAATACTTTCGAGCAAATTAAATAGTCGCATAACTAGAAAAATCCTTCATTTCCTAAGCTAACAGAGAAAAGGTTATATGTGTTAAATATCATTTTCAAAACCTCCAACATTTCTAGAATAATATAAGTTTTTTGGAAGTGATGGTCAGTTATATATATGTTTTTTGAAGGAAGCTACAATTCTGGATTAGCAACACACACACACATGATCTTCATATCAAGCATACTGAAAGGTTTTGGTTTCGTATCGTGTATGTGCGTCTGCAAAAGAGAAGTGGAAATCGGTTTTTTATTGATGGAATCATGGAAAAAATGAAATACTTGAATGTACTGAAGATTAATTTAAAATAAGAACCCAGAAATTAAGTACAAGGTCACAATATGGTTCCAAAATGATAATAACCCAAAACATACATTTATGATTATCAACTGTAAAAAAAAGTACAGTGTTGCATCACCTCAATCTCATGCGTGTTGTGCGATTGAAAATTTTGAGAGTCAATTGGAATCTCGTAATTTTGAACCTCGGTCAAGTGACGAACGAACAGCTGAGCTGCCACCTCCTTCTCAAACTTCCCATGCCAACAGGAGCATTTAAAACCTCCTTAGATTTAATGTACGCCGGGTCTTTAGTGGCATCGGGTTCAGAGAAAACTCGACAAACAACGCCGACAGCTAACATGCAACTATGACCACTAGACTGCGGACACGCAAAAATGAAGCGAACACAAAATCCTTTCAAATCAATGCCTACCGTTTGGAAGGTATTCTAAATGCAAAGAATATGAAACAAAAGATTTATTTTTTTAAACTAAAGGAATTTACTAAAATCAGAGTCGGCAGACTCATCTCCAAACAAGGGCAAGTTATGAAAAACATAATAATGAAGGTATCTGAGAGACATTCATTATGTGTATATGTCTTTTACACGGGGAAGGAAATGCATGGCCCCGGTAGTGGTCATGATTCAGATGATCACCAATAAATTAATATTTTTATTTTTTTATTTTTTAAAAAAGGTTTACACGAAATAGTATCGTCCATTCCTTTAAAAATTAAACTATCAAAGATATTTTTATTTAAATGGCATAATGGAACAACCGATGTTAAAAATATCCATGACGCTAAGAAGTGTTCAAGCTTCTTGAAATAATTTCAGAACCAATAATGTAAAGATACTTTTATTTGTATCTTCCTTGCTAATAATAAAAAATACTTTGTCTGTATCTTCATATTTTCTCTAATAATTAAACCGACATCGGTTGTTCTTGCATATATATGCCATGGACTTTATTAATCGAATACGTAATTTATCTTGTTTTCTGAAAACTGACGTGTGTTCTGACACAGAGAGGCAGAAAAACTAAGCTAACGCTTGTGCAAACAGCCGCGGTCTCTGACCTCTGTAATATATGAAATACTCAATTTTGAGACTCAAATCTGTAACTTGAATGTAACAATTATGATAGTAAAATATTAACGACTCCTCACATCTGTTTTAAGCTTACTTGGTCTCTTAATGTGAATTTTATCAATTATATAAATCTTTGTTTTACACCTTTTAAGAAAAAGAGTAGAATTTACTCAGTTTAGGGAGTTCGTGTGTGTGTGTGTAATATTCAACTATTGTAAAACATTTTTTAGTAATGAAATCAATACTACACCATGGATTTACAACAGATGTATGCAAAATAAATTTTTCATATAAAGTCTTTTCTTGAATTAAAAATACTGCGAATGACTAAAATGTATAGTTTGAGTTTTAATATTATTCAATGCACTTTTATGTGTTTATATTTTAACACACAATTACTATTCAAATAAATTTAAATTCGTTTCAGTTATTCTTAATCATTTTTCATATGGTTTTTAAGTGCAAAAGAAAAATATTAATATTGTGAAAATAAGATTAAAAAAAATTCTATACAAGGTTTTGCAAAAAAAACAGATTTAGTCACAAAGGTGCGCTTTTTTTTAATATAATTATTAAATTACTAAACATAAGAATTAAAACAAACGATAGAAATACCAAAAAAAAATGGTTAATAATTTTAATATCGAAAAAAAGTTTATTAAAGAAAATGATAAATTATTAAATTGAATATACTAACTACAAGTAATTAAAATCAAAACAAACGATAATTATTAAACTGAATATATACGTAATTAAAATTAGAAGAAAGAAAACGAAAAATCGAACAGTGATCTGGTACGCCAAAATGCCCCACCTAAAACAATAGAAAGCCTTGGGTGGCTAAAGATTTCGGAGTTTGAAAGAAATGCCAACCAGAATCAATCGTCATGTATCCTCGATTTAATGTCAAGTAACAGTTTTAAAACGAAATATTTAAAGAAAACAAAATAGCACTTGATTCACAATATTAAAATTGTTTTGGTATATTTTTATCCCAAAGAAAGCTAAAGATTGAAAAGATTGTAAACTTATACGCACTTGGAAGACTGCGAAATAAAAATAAAAAAAAATTCAGCTTGGGTACCTGGTCATGGGTCAACTCAGCTCTTCATCCCTCAGGTCGATAAAATGAGTACAAAGTTGCTTAGGGAAGTTAATGGTGGAGTCCAGCGTCAGGATAACCACTCGGCCTGGGCATTAGCTAGTAATTAGCACCCCAACAAGCATAGAGGCTATAAAACGAGATGGGCACATGATGGGACTTCTCAAAGCAGCCAGACTTTTCTTATCTTATATAATTATAGCCTAGCTTTCGGTCACTTTGAATTTCCATTAACATGGTATTAAGATTACAATATAATTGAATTTATTGATTTATTAGTTATTTTTATTGGGTTGATTTTAGTCAGCAAAAGATTTTTTTTTTAATTTTGAAAGGAAAAATTTTAATAATCGTAACGTTTCAAACTGATACAACATGGAATACACAAATCATTCAAATTTTATCTCCTTACAGCTCCCTACCCAATAACTCTCCTATTAGCACAATAAAAAAAAAATTTGGTTCAGATATTAGACATTTGCATTCACTTGCTGAAATTCTACTTAGAATGAACATTCAAATTTTAAAATAATATTACAGTTGGTCTGATAATAATGCAACACATATCAAATAATGATCTGACTACGAATCACAATTCCTCAGAAAAGCTGAGCATTATACAATTATACAAAATGCTTTTAATTAGAATATTCCATAGACTTCTAGAAAATGATAGTTCTATTATAAAAAAAAAAAAAAAAAAAAAAAAAAAAAATTGAGACTTCTGGTTACAAATGACACTTGGATTATCTCTCTCCTCAAAAAATGTGTGTGCTGATTACATTATTTTCTGTTTTTTTAACTTTCTCTTTCTTTTTTTTAAGTGAAAAAGAACATAAGAAAAATATATTGAGTTCAATCTGTAATACAGCAATAATGATGATGACCATTTATTAATATGGCATTAATGTTAAACAAGAAACCATATAAAATAAAACAGAAATTTTTATATTTAAAGTAATCATTCATTACTACTAATATATATTAGAATAGTTTTATTCTAAACATAAAAAATGCTTAAGGGATAAGAATTAGGTGGGGAGGGGGAGAAGATGCCTGCTACTCAGTAAAAGGTACAATTTCCACACAGAATACAAAACGTTTTCATTATAAAATATGGAGAAAAAAATTTATAATGAATGGATTCTTTAACAAAATTAACACAAAGCACTATGAGGTGCTACTTCAAAAATTTAAAGTAAATATAGTTAGCCCAAATGAACACTATTTAAGTTTTATATATATATATATATATATATATATATATATATATATAATATATATATATATATATATATGATATATAGATAATTAAGTCATGCCTGAAATCCAAACTGTCTTAATAGCATATTGTAAAGATTATGAATATATAATACACACAATAAATTCATCAGCATTAATTACAAATTCATAAATGCCTGAACAAATATTTCAAGCTGGGATAATATATATTTTCATAAGAATTTATGTTCAAGCTTTAGAAAAGATTAAGATGCAGAAGCAGAGGGCAAAAAAAAAGCGTGGAGTCTCATGAAAAGGCATACTTGTGCAGAGGCAATAAACTTAGGGAGGAGATTGGTTGCTGACTAGAGAGAATTTTCAATTTATAAAATATTTTTCAGATATATTTCACTTATTCCAAAATTATTTTCTGGTCCATATTAGATAAAACATAATATCAAATATAGATCAAGAGGTTTGAAGAAAAAATTATTCTACAAAACCTCAAAAATTAATATATTTTCCTAATGTCATAGGTGATAGACAAAAAGATTAGCAGCTCTTCCAAATAACAATTAAACAGACACTAAATAAATATTCTGTCTTGATATTATATTACACCCCAATAATTCTTCAGAGATTCAAATAAGCAACATTTTAAATTTTTTGTTTTTGCATTGTAGTTTTCATATGTTTTAAGAATATATTTCAGTAGCATAAAACATCATTTCTTGTATTTTATGCTTATAAAAGTAATTTGCATATTTTGTTGCATGCTATACACAAAAGAATGAGTGTGTAGGCATATCATATAATCATAAATTAATCTTCGAGGAAATTACAATAAACTGCCAGAATGAATTGATATTAAAAAAGAATATAACTTCAATTGCAGAACAAATTATGAACTCAATTATTTATAAGATGATAAATGTATTGAGAAAACTCAGGCAGAAAAAGTTATTTTCATAACTTTTATTAGTAAGTAAAGCAGTAAGACCACTTCTGAACTATATGAAAAAAAACAATGAAAATTTATTTTTGTAACTTTTATATAATATTGTATTAAACATTATAATTATTTTTTCTTCTGCTTTATTCATTGCATAAAAGGTGCTAGCAGAAACTAAATTCTACAACTGATTAACTTTTCTTGAACAAATATTTAGGAAATACTTAAATCATGGCTTTCAATACAAAGAGATCTGTATAACTAGAATAAATTGTCGACAGATTCATAGTAAAAACTCATAATAGTTCATTAAAAATCAAGGTGCATGAACATAACATCTGATAAAATGATATATATATATATAATTTTGGAACCCAAAAACTATAATTTTTCCCCTGCAAATATAAATTGGATAAGAACCTTTTATAAAAATTAAACACATATCTTGTTTAAAAAATTGTTACATTTACTTTGCAGAATTACAATGGATAGCCTTCTATTAGTAACAATAAAGCAGCAAAAATTAAAATAAATAATTTTAACACTTTTGTCATTTTATTTATTTGTTACATAAAATATTATAGCATTATTTACATCTAGCATAAACAGCTATAGATTTCACAAATTCAGAAAGCTATCTACTAATAGAATTAAACAAAACATTTGTTTTACAAACTTTAAATATATTTGTTTTCTATTCACTATATTCTATATTATTAGATTTCATGCAATAAATCAACTTCAAAGAAATACCTTAATAAGCAAAGCTACAAAGACTCATTTTTTTAATTGTTGGTTCAAGTTCAAAAATCTTCTCAATAAAAAAAAAGTAATTAAGTATGAGTGCTTGAGTATGTTATCAGCTTGGAAGTGTTTAGTAAATTATCATCATTAAAACTTCATGGCAATCCTGCTGTAAATTTACAGTTTATAAATCTTTTAATTAAAATCAATGCGAAAAAAAAACCTTGTTATGCTCATTAAAATAATTACAGGAAGTGCAGTGTTGCTTATAAATTCAGGTTAATATAACACGAAAAATATTTTAAATTCATATTTTAATAATTAGTATGTTATTTTAAATAATGACATTAATATGCAATATATAAATTGTTTATTTATATATATAACTTTTCAGTAAATGCAAAGATAAAATTATTACAGCCTTTGGTGATATAAAAAGTAGATTGTGTTTCCTAAAATTTATCTTGTCATTTTACATTTCTTGACAGAAAATAATTGTCCTTCTTAGCAAAATAATGTTTTTTTTTTTCTATTTTAATGTTTTGTTTTTCCTTTGATCCTAAATAAATTTTCTAAATAAACAGTTCATAAACTCATAAGCATTCTATTCCAACAAAATAAATATTTCTAAGTATTTTGGCCATAATAACATTTTTGTAACAATAACCATATTTTTGCAGTATGCTATATACAACAAGGAAAATTATTAGAATTTAGCGTCAATCTGGGCTGATGATTAGGTGTCATTGGACTGCAACTAAATTTCTCTCTCTCCAGACTGTTCGTACATTTTAATAAATAAGATAATTAGAATTTTTGAATGAAATTTACTAGAAACTCAATTGATTCAGTTTTGATTTATTTTAGCCCAGAAAAAATTTATTTTAACTTTTAGAAGAGCAAAGATTCAATGCACTTACAAAGAAAAAAATGCCGACAAGCATTGTGCAATAAGGTGATCTGAAGTAAACTTTATGTTTAGCTCTTCAATGTAAAAAAAGATTGTCTTCTCAACTAAACTGATATTATGCATATTTTTTTTGTGTGTTTGTATTGAGTTTTTATTAATTTCAATCCTAGGATCCATTTATTCAAGTTTTAAATTGAATGTATTACAAACAAATTCTATACAAGAATCTAAATTCAATAGAAATTATATAACAATTTTCAAATAAAAATTTTAGGAAAATTAGCATGGATAGAATATATAACTAAGAGATAGGAACAATATTTTTTGGAGTGCATGTAGAGACTTACTTTTAAAATAAACTTTCGGTATTTTCAAAATTTCTTTCTTTCTCCATTCTCTTTAATAGAGATATTCATAATTGTTTAGTAATATGAAACACAAAAGAATCTAAATCAATCAAAAATAATTTTTTAACGAACATTATAATTAACATTTTTTATTCTATTTCATCTTCAAGATATTACTCATTTTAATAACACTTATTCCAAATGCAAAGTAAACTATGTCTTGTTTATACTATTAAAAGTGGACACATTAATAATCAAAAACTTAACTATAGATTCTATCATCACAAATAAAATTTTGGTATGAAATATGCTTTCATACCAACCAATTTTAAAAACAAAGTAAACTTAATTAAGCAAAAAACTAAATGTATCAAGAATATGTATGACTAAAATTGATATAATCTGCTTAGTATATTTGATTAACTTTATATTGAAAGTATGATTAAAAAATTTCAGAATTACAATTATCCTCATAAAATGCATGCTTTAAAGCTATTAATACGAACTACTTCAGCATATACTATTATACTGTTTACAATACAGTTAAAATAAATTTCATGAAATGTGTGAAAATGTGAAAAAAATAAAAAAATAAGTCAACAAAGTAATTCTTTTACACAGAAAAAATAAGCCAAGCTTCCTGTGTGTGTATTAGTTTTCCATTTTTTTTTAAAAGAAAACAATTAAAGAGGAATTAACCCAAATGTTATTCAATTTGATACATGACATTTAAATCTTACAGACTTATCAAAAAAATTTCATCAAAATTAAGATCTTTTTTTTCCAGACTATCAGAATTCAACCTTTTACAATTGATACCAGGCGCAACTAGTGACAGCTGATCAACGATAGGCGGGAAGTTAATATAAAACTGCAATTTCGTTCAGTTATAATTTTTTAAGAAACACTTACTATTTTCTGAAAATAGTTTTCTATAACTTATCAACCTAAATTTTAAGAAGTTTGAACAATTTTATAGAAAATAAAATAAATAAAAGATGACCAGTAACATTTCAAATTTTTTTTAAATAATACACGAAAGAAAAAAGGAAAACGAAAATTGTTCTGAATTCATATTAGAAAATTAAATCATTATTGAATACTTGAAACGCAGTTTATCCTTTGAAATTCATAATTGTTTCTTTTAAAAAAAAAAATGGAAATCAATACACACACAGGAGCTTGACATTTTTTCTGTAATAAAAGAATTACTTTTGTTGACATTTTTTTATTTTCAATACATTTTCACACATTCAAGCAGAATTTGATTTTAACTGTATTGTAAAACAGGTATAATGAGTATATGTTTGAGTAGGCTACATTAATGGCTTTAAAGGCATGCGTTTTATGATAATTTGTGATTTGTTTTTTTGTCATGCTTTCAGTATAAAGTTAATCAAATATACTACAGGTTATATCAATTTTGAGTCCTTACATATTCTTGATACGTTTGGTTTTGTTCCAATTAGGTTTGCTTTGACACAAAATTGCAGGCTTGGCATATTTCATACCAAAGTACAATTTGTGATGATAAGTATGGTGGTACGATGAATAATATGTCACTGGCAATATAAACAGACATAATTCTTTTCTTTAAAACTGAATAAGTATTCAAAAATGATAACTCAGTGATGAAATAGAATAAAAAATGATTGATATCATTTAAGTTAAGCTATTTTTGATGATTAGAATTTTATTGTTCATATATAAAACAATGTAATATCTCAAAAGAATGAAGAAAATGTTGAAAAAATTTATTTTAAAATGAGACTCCAAATATTGTTCTATCTTCTTATTGCTATATTCTAGCTATCCCATGGCTGAGCCTGCTAAAATTTTGATTTGAAAAATTATGACTTCTGTTAATTTGAATTTTATTATGAGGCTGTATTACGTTAAACGAACAATGAATCTAAGTTGAGAGGTAACAAAACTCAATATAGTACAAAAAAAAAAATCTTTATGGAGGGAAATGAAAGCAAAACGAAAAGCAAGAGTAGAGTAGTCGAGGAAGAAGGGTGGCAGGGCCGGGTGCTACGTACAGGTACTAGCCAGTGAACGACCTGCCCCGCGGAGCAACAAACACATACCGCTACCTAAGAACGACATGGCGGAGACCCACTCGTTCCAAAGTATCGGTTTCTTACAAACACTTTGGGAAATCGCATTTGATCTCGGAATATTGTGGAAGCGATGTCAAGAAGACACCATGTTCCAAAAATTTAGTCCATTCGAAACAAATCTGTCCACTTACACCAAAAGAATAATAATAATGCCCGATTTAAACTTTCCATATGTTTAACGATATATTCATGTGTTGATGTTTTAGAAATAATATAAAATATGAAGAGCCAAATAAAATTAACTTATGAGAACTATATAAAGGAGTGTACCTATATTTAGATGTTACCAGCTACAAATTACAATTCAGAATTTATATATTATGTTCTACAATTAAAATTTTAATTTCGAATATGTGTGTGTGCGATACTCAACACAATTATCTATATTTCAATACAAAGTGGTACATTACAAATTATAAGAGTTTAAAGTTTCAATCAATGATTTTAAAATACACATTTGTAATGTTATTTAAAAAATTTTATTTTCCGAAAAAATAATTTAGTTAAATGAATTAAATTTAAGTTCCATGCTGAAAATTCAAATTTTACTTTTTTATTAACAAGATAATATTAACAAAATTTATTTCATGAATTCGGAATTTGTTCAAAACTTATTTGTTCCTGATATATATATATATATATATATATATATATATATATATATATATAT
>BMAW01034015.1:804920-886199 GCA_019974015.1 Nephila pilipes
ATATATATATATATATATATATATATATATATATATATATACACTATGATATGATAATTAAGTCAATAACACAATCCAAACTGTCTTAATAGCATATTGTAAAGATTATGAATATATAACAACCACACAATAAATTCATCAGCATTAATTACAGAATTCATAAATACTTACAAACAAATATTTCCAAGCTGGGATAATATATATTTTCATAAGAATTTATGTTCAAGCTTTAGAAAAGATTAAGATGCAGAAGCAGAGGGCAAAAAAAAAAAGCATTAGGTCTCATGAAAAGGCATACTTATGTTCAGAGAGCAATAAACTTAGGGAGGGTGGATTTGCTGACTAAGAGAGAATTTTCAATTTATAAAATATTTTTTTCAGATATATTTCACTTATTCCAAAATTATTTTCTGGTCCATAGACAGATAAAACATAAAAAGAATATCAAATGATATAGATCAAGAGGTTTGAAGAAAAAAATTATTCTACAAAACCTCTAAAAAATTAATACTATTTTCCTAATGTCATAGGTGATAGACAAAAAATTAACGCTCTTCCAAATAACAATTAAAACAGACACTAAATAAATATTCTGTCTTGATATTATATTACACCCAATTCTTCAGAGATTCAAATAAGCAACATTTTTAAATTTTTGTTTTGCATTGTAGTTTTCCTTATGTTTTAAGAATATATTTCAATGTATAAAACATCATTTCTTGTATTTTATACTTATAAAGTAATTTGCATATATTTTGTTACATGCCTATACACAAAGAATGAGTGTGTAGGCATATCATATAATCATGTAAAATTAATCTCGAGAAGTACAATAAACTGCCAGAATGAATTATTAAAAGAATACCATGTAACACAATTGCAGAACTTAAATTATGAACTCAATTGGGCTATAAGATGATAAATGTGAGAAAACTCAGGCAGAAAAGTTATTTTCATAACTTTTTTTTATTAGTAAGTAAGCAGTAAGACCACTTCTGAACTATAACAAAGAAAAAAACAATGACAGAAAATTTATTTTTTGTAACTTTTATAATATTGTATTAAACATTATAATTATTTTCTTACTTGCTTTATTCATTGTACATAAAAGGGTAACTGTAAGAAACTAAATTCTACAACTGATTAACTTTTCTTAGAACAAATATTTAGAGAAATACTTAAATCATAGCTTTACAATAAAAGAATCTGTATAACTAGAAATAAATTATCGAACAGATTCATAGTAAAAAACTCATAATGATTATTAAACCAAGGTGCATGAACATAACATCTGATAAAATGATATATATATATATATAATTTTGGGGCAAAAACACTCAATTTTTTCCCCCTGCAAATATAAATTGGATAAGAACCTTTTATAAAAATTAAACACATATCTTGTTTAAAAAAATTGTTACATTTACTTGCAGAATTACAATGGATAACCCTTCTATTAGTAACAATAAAGCAATAAAAAAATTAAAAATAAATAATTTTAACACTTTTGTCATTTTATTTATTTGTTACATAAATAGTTTTATAGCATTATTTACATCTATAGCATAAACAGCTATAGATTTCACAAATTCAGAAAGCTATCTACTAATAGAATTAAACAAAACATTTGTTTCCGCTTAAATATATTTGTTTTCTATTCACTACTATTCTATATTATTAAAATTTCATACAGCAAATCAACACAAAATACCTTAATAAGCAAACACAAAGACTCATTTTTTAATTGTGGTTAGTTAAAATCTTCTCAATAAAAAAAGTAATTAAGTATGAAGTACTTAGTATATTATCAGCTTGAAGTATTTAGTAAATTATCAGCTCATTAAAACTTCATAAACAATCTACTGCTGCATTACAATTTATAAATCTTTAATTAAAATCAATACATGAAAAAAAAAAACCTTATTTATACTCTAAATTAAATAATTACAGGAAATTGCAGTATTTTACTTATAAATTCAAGTTAATATATTTCTGAAAAATATTTAAATTCATATTTTAATAATTAGTATGTTATTTAAATAATGACATTAATATGCAATATATAAATTCATTTATTTATATATATATAACTTTTCCAGTAAATACCAAAAAGATAGATGGCCACAGCCTTTGAACTGATATAAAAAGTAGATTGTGTTGTTCCCTAGAAATTTATCTTGTCATTTTACATTTCTTGTCGAAAATAATTATTCCTTCTTAGCAAAATAATGTTTTTTTTTTTTTTTTTTCTATTTTAATGTTTTGTTTTCCTTTGATCCTAAATAAATTTTCCTAAATAAAACAGTTCATAAACTCATACGCATTCTATTCCAACAAAATAAATATTTCTAAGTATTTTGGCCATAACTTAACATTTTGTAACAATAGCCATATTTTTGCACGGCATGCTATACAGCTTAAAGGAAAATTATTAGAATTTAACGTCAATCTGAGCTGATGAAATTCGTGTCATTGGACTGCAACTAAATTTCTCTCTCTCAGACTGTTCATTACATTTAATAAATAAGATAATTAAGAATTTTTGAATGAAAATTTACTAGAAACTTCAATTGATTCAGTTTTGATTTATTTTAGCTTGAAAAATTTATTTTTAACTTTTAGAAGAGCAAAGATTCAATGCACTTACAAAAGAAAAATACCGACAAGCATTGTGCAATAAGGTATTCTGAAGTAAACTTTATGTTTAGCTCTTCAATGTAAAAAAGATTGTCTTCTCAGCTAAACTGATATTATGCATATTTTTTTGTGTGTTTGTATTGAGTTTTTATTAATTTCAAATCCTAGGATCCATTTATTCAAGTTTAAATTGAATGTAATTACAAACAAATTCTATACAAAATCTAAATTCAATAGAAATTATATAACAATTTTCAAATAAAAATTTTAGGAAAATTGCTTTATGGATATTAGAATATATAACTAAGAGATAGGAACAATATTTTTTGGAGTGCATGTAGAAGACTTACTTTTAAAATAAACTTTTCGAACATTTTTAAAATTTCTTTCTTTCTCCATTCTCTTTAATAGAGATATTCATAATTGTTTTAGTAATATGAAACACAAAAAGTCCTAAATCAATCAAAAATAATTTTTAACGAACATTATAATTAACATTTTTTTATTCTATTTCATCACTAAGATATTACTCATTTTTAACTAACACTTATTCCAAATGCAAAGAAAACAAACTATGTCTTGTTTATACTATTAAAAGTGGACACATTAATAATCAAAAACTTAACTATGAATTCTATCATCACAAATAAAATTTTGGTATGAAATATGCTACGCCTGTAATTTTAAAACAAAAGTAAACTTAATTAAACAAAAACTAAATGTATCAAGAATATGTATGACTAAAATTGATATAATCTGTAGTATATTTGATTAACTTTATATTGAAAGTATGATTAAAAAAATTTCAGAATTACAATTATCATAAAATGCATGCTTTAAAGCTATTAATACGAACTTACTTCAGCATATACTATTATACTGTTTACAATACAGTTAAAAATAAATTTCATGAATGTGTGAAAATGTAAGAAAAAAATAAAAAATAAGTCAACAAAAGTAATTCTTTTACACAGAAAAATAAGCCAAGCTTCCTGTGTGTGTATTGATTTTCCATTTTTTTTTTTTAAAAAGAAAACAATTAAGAGGTAACTTAAAATGTTATTCAATTTGATACATGACATTTAAATCTTACAGACTTATCAAAAAAAAAATTTCATCAAAATTAAGATCACTTTTTTTTTTCCAGACTATCAGAATTCAACCCTTTTACAGTGAAGTACCCGGCGCAACTAGTGACAGCTGATCAACGATAGGCGGGAAGTTAATATAAAAACTGCAATTTCGTTCAGTTATAATTTTTTAAGAAACACTTACTATTTTCTGAAAATAATTTTCTATAACTTATCAACACAAATTTTAAGAAGTTTAGTTAATTTTATAGAAAAATAAAATAAATAAAAAGATGACCAGTAACATTTCAAATTTTTTTAAATAATACACGAAGAAAAAAAGGAAAACACGAAAATTGTTTCTAAATTCATATTAGAAAAATTAAATCGTATTGAATACTTGAAACACATGATTTATCCTTTGAAAATTCCGCTTAATTGTTTCTAATAATTCATATATAATAGAAAGAGAAGATGATTACGTAAAATAAATCATCCAACAAAAGCTAATTTAAAGAATTTCGATATTTTCGATCTGAATTTTTAATCCACTGAATAATTAACACCGTTTAAAACTAAACTGAAAATCTTACCTGCGTTGAACGAGTTTTTTAAATATCACATCTTTAACGTTTTATGAAATCCATTTGGCAAGGAAATTCACAAATATCAGACTGAAGAACTTGTGCTAATTCCGGCACAATCGTTAAAGTTTTTTTAAAACACAATCAAAACAGTTAGGTATAATCAACGCACGTAAATTAAACAAGCGTCACTTCCAGACCAGACGATCAAACATTAACGAAACGCAGAAAATAGTGTTTATGAGAAATAAATTCGCGTTGCCATTTTTATTTTCAAGAAATAATCCAAAGTATAAAAAATGTATAGCAAAGCACTGAATGGCTAAGCCTTAGCACAAATTTTAAGAAAATATTGTTGAACGATAAAATAAATTAGATAAATATATGATGAAAAGAATTCTAGGAACTTGAATTGGTTTAAAAGTACATAATATTACTGAAGCTGCGATAGCTTACTAAACTACTAAAATTAGATGGCAATCGAGCGCCAGCGAGATTGCCGCTTCTGCTCAGTGTATCATATGGTAAAAGTTTAGCAAGAAAAATTAGAGATTTCAAGAATTTGAATTTAAGGAAAAAAAAGTAAATTAGAATTCAAGGTAGATAAGTTTAAGCTATGGGGGTTAACAAAAATGTTTCCAGCTAAACTGCAACCAAATCTCTATAACCTCCACAGTTTTGGCGGGGGAGGTAAGTGAAGCTTTATCGAAATTTGTCAGCGAAGATTTAGCACTTATTGATAAAATGAATATACGGTGGTTTGAGAGGTTGAGACCATTTGGTAATTTTGTATGCGAAATTTTGCTTTAGGTTTACTTCTTTAAATATTGTTTGTGCTCTAATCAAGGGTTTTTGATGATTTTCAATAGTTGTGAAAATATTTCAAGAAAGTTTGGTGATAAAATTTTCTATTATTTCAATTTGGAGGTCATTGTGTATGACAAAGTTCCTGACGTACTGTGGAGTGTGTGTCAAGATTCTAAGAATTTTGTTTTGGAGCGTTTGAATATGTTTCAGATGGGTCGGGGCTGCAGCCCCCCAGACCGGGAAGGCGTAAGTAATAACTGGGCGCAAAATCTGCTTATAGAGTAGAACTTTGTTTTTGAGAGAAAGAGGTGAATGTCTTCCAATTAAGGTGATGCAGAGATGAATTTTGTTCCAAAATTTATCTTTTAATTGTTTAATATGTTTAGAGTAGGTTAATTTTTGATCAAGTGCAGACCCAGATATTTAACCACCAATACCCAACTGAGTTCTTCGTCGAAGAGACTGAGGTTGTGAGTGAGGGTTTGTCTTCCTGCTGCGATAGCTTGATTGTTAAAGTAATAGAGTTGCCACAGAATGAGTAACAAATTCAGATCTTGAAAATTCGAATAAGGATTAATAACAGAGGCTAGGTTTCGCTCGCCAACAAAACACACGTCTTCCCTGTTTGTTACATTCTCATAATTTATTACTCTGTAGGTCTGTTATATAAATACTCCTATAATAGACTCTTTTTGTGTCAATCTAGATCCTTTCAATGAGGAAATTCAAAATACATCGACAAAAGTGTATCAAGAATTAGCTTTCACTCTACTGTTAGAAACCAGATTGATGTAACAAAAATAAATGTTTCAATTAGTGTTCAATTTTGTAATCAAATGCTTGTATAAACTTAACGACATTAATAGTAATTGGTCTCCAGACATTCACCAGCTTGCTTCCAAGAGAAGTACCTTTGACCATTTTTGTGAAATCATTATAAATAATTATAATCCTTCATTACTCTTTAAAATATTTTCCTTTTTTTTTTTTTTTTTTTTTTTTTTTTCTTTTAGTAATGTGTTTTCTACTTTCTTCTATAAGCTTCGTGTAGTATTTTATGGTACATGGGAATTTGATGATGTTTTTTTTTTAAAAAAAAAAATGCTTACATATTTTAAGGAGAATGAAAAATTACTGCGCTTTCACAATTTCGGATTTTCAAAATACTATACTATCCCCGGGAACTCGTATTTAATACTTTTTATTGTCTGATTCATACAAGGTAGAAGGAAGTTGTTTTCTTCTCTCTTCTTCTTCTTCTTCTTCTTTTTTTTTTCGAATCAATAAATTAATTTTGGTATAAGTGTACGTCTATTCATAAAAGATAATAAACTACATTATTTCAAGAAATGATGCATTTCAATGATGCATTGAGCTTTAAAAATAAATAATGAATGTATTTAATTAAAAAGACTATTGAAAGGAAAACGAAATATATATAACTACCTACATGAATTTTTTCTTGCATTTCATGTTTTGATCAATATTTTTTATTCATTTAATCGCTTCCTCAATGCGAGAAGAATTTCTATAAATAACCAGTTACAATTTCTATAACACATAACAGCTTATGTGTTTCTAGATGCATAATTTTCGTATTGTCATCTATTGTCTTTTTTTGCACTCATTTCTATATCATTAAACTTTGAAATGTTTTACATCTTTTGGCACTTAAGGAAATGAATAAGAGAAATTTAATTTTTTTCCCTTTGTGATAAGATAATAGATTTTTCTTATTTCTTCACTATATTTCTCATATTTATTTTTAATATTGACACTTAAAACATCAAAAACAAACGTAAAATAGTTAAGAACAGTAATAAAATATAATAAAGAGCCGCTAAACTTATTGAATAAAAGAACAATTACACATTTATTCAAATTCTTAAATAATCTTATTGTTAAGTATTTGAATAATACACACATATTATAGCTTTTAAACTCAAATGAAACTTACGCTTCACTATTGTTACAAAATATCTTGAGTCTCGTGCTGGTGTACAAAGTGAAATCGATTCAACACAGTAAATAATGATAAATGACACTTCATCCATAAATATTCAAGTTAGGATAGTACACAGATAGTAAAAAATATGGACAAATTAACAATAGAATCAGGAAACAGAACACTTGAACAGATTAGCGACACAGTTGAAACGAATACAACACTTGTGCAGAGCAGTAACACAAACATATGCAACATGACTGCTATTATACAGCAGTATAACAGCATTCATAGTACTTTTAATGATGTTCAGCTCATCAGCTTAGAAGACAAATCTCCACAGTAATATTTCGTTCCGACCGATACAGACTCGTTCTCCGCATATTTACTAGGCACGCTACTGACAGTTCCTCTGTAGATCCTCTCAGCCAGTACCGATCGATTCCAATATATTCCCCCAGCTTCATATATCTCCATATTTTTAGTCAATACGACCAGATGTGACGTCACAGGTAAAATTCAAGAAAAGTCCGTAACTTTCCTCCCTTTCGAGATTTTGATAAGTTTCTAGCACTTTCTAAAAACTCCATTTTGTCTTCAAAATTTCTTCTCTCCAAAATGGGCACCAAATTGATTGCAAAGTTAAGGATTCATTGCTTTTACTTTCCTTGGCTTACCAACAAACTGTAATGTACCTTTTCCCTTTTGAAAACAAAGTTACAGGGAAGGGTCATAGAAGGTTTGTAATAATATTTATTCCTCCACTCAAGAAGAACAAATTTTTAATATAACAAACAATTTAACTAAATTTGAAAAAAGCATTGAAATATCTGCAATATTTCCCAAAATTTTGAATCGCAATACGCTTATAGTGACTGGTAAAGAAACCAACAAATAACTATATTTACATTATATTAATTTTATACATCTATATATTAAATTACATATATCTATATTATTATTCTACGCTTTATAATGTCATTCCAAGATAAAATACTATTTAGGTTTTACAGGGGATTTTAAATTAGAAAAACAGTAAATGATTGTAATAATCCAATTTATCTTTCAACCTCCTTGAATATAAAAAAAAATTCTTTATGAAATTTCTTTTTTTAAAAAGTTGTAAAAGTTCAACTAATGAAAAAATTTACATATACGTTTGCCCTTTTTAATGAAGTTGATATAAAACAACAAATTTTTTGAAATGTCCAGTTTTTTCTTTAAGGAGTCAATATTTAAGGAATTAAGTCTCAAGTTTTTAGCAAAATTGGAAAATAA
The DNA here is from genome assembly GCA_019974015.1 of Nephila pilipes. Lineage (NCBI taxonomy): Eukaryota > Metazoa > Arthropoda > Arachnida > Araneae > Nephilidae > Nephila > Nephila pilipes. The sequence goes on from BMAW01034015.1 coordinate 813,242, forward strand.
ATGTTGACGCATGTGCGCGCCTCCTACCGGTCAACTGTTAAAACTACGGAGAAGCTGAACGACTTTCAGCAATAACGGACGTGGGTAAATACTGCCGTGTCGACACCCACAATAACTATACTTATGATTGAACTATTAACTTTTATTGTTAAGTTTTAATAAAAAATTTGTCCAAAAAGGACTGGTCCGTCGTAATACTAATTTCACCAAAGAACGTTAATTGGTCCAGTCGGGCCGTAGAACTGTGCTATGGATAGTACAGAAAAACTTAACAAAGTGAAGACTTCCTTGAAAGGAAATATTACTAGAATGGAAACATTTTTTGATAAAGTGTCCGATGATGTTGATTCGATGGAACTAGAAGTTAATTTAAAAAAAGTTTTGCAACTTCAGACGAAAATAGATGAGTTAAGAAATACCTTCTTTGGACTTGAAAGTGCCACTCCCAATGAAGTAGCTGAATTTGAAGACGATTTAGAAAACAGCGAAATTCGCCTTGAAGATTTGGAGGTAAGAATTAAAAAATTATTAATAAAACATCTGTGACTGTAATTGAAAATAGTAAAAATATTGGAACTTCTTTTGTTCCAATGAATATTCCACCCATAATACTTCCCATGTTTTCGGGAAAATATGAAACATTTAGCAATTTTAAATCTCAATTCGATGATTTAATAACATCGAACAACCAACTAACGCAGTCACAGAAACTATATTATTTAAATTCATGTCTATCAAATGAAGTAAAAGAATTTGCCTCCACTTCCGAATATTTTTCTTCATTGTATGAAACACTTGAATCACGGTTCGATAATAAAAGATTAATCGTTGATATACATGTACAATCAATTTTAAATTTTAAGAAAATAGAACGAGAAAATCCTAAGGAAATCCGTGAAATGATTGATTCCATTAAGAAAAACTTACGGGCCTTGAAAATAGTTAAATACGAACAAAATGATTTATTGATATCTTTTTATTGAATATTATGCTTAAAAAATTAGATAAGGAATCCCAAAAGAATTTTGAATTGAGTCTAAAAGCCAAAGATGTTCCGACATTTAGCGAGTTTATAATATTTTTAGAACAACGCGAAACGATCCTTTTATCCGTAGATAGAAATTGTGCGGACGAAACAAAAACAATCATAAGAAAATCTAATTTTTCTTTCAAAACTAAAACTCTTTTAACTAATCAAACTATTGAAAATAAGAACTGCATAGTTTGTAATGAAAAAATTCCTCATCCGATATATAGATGTAAAAAATTCCTAGAATTAACGGCCTATAAAAGACCAGATCTTGTGCGATTGCATAAACTATGTGAACTGTGCTTACGAAAATATCACAGGAAATCTCAGTACGATTAGACCTTCGTTTGCAGTTGTGGAGGGAAACATTCAAAGACTATTTGCTGTAAACAAGGGGTCAAGGCACGAACGCCCCCCAACTTAGGGGGTGAAAGAGTAACGTCTTCCTGCGAAGGAGATTCCGAAACAACAGCAAAAAAAGAACTCGCATTGGGGAAAGAAAAAGTCATAACTTCTTCTACCCTCTGTAATACTATCGTTAGTAAAGCAGTCAGACCGAACAGAAAGACCGTTTTAATTTCAACTGGGCACATACTTTTGCAAAATAGGGAAGGAAGATTCGTTAAATGCACAGCGATTTTTGATTCCGCTTCAAATATAAACATTTTATCTAGAAAAATGTGTGACTTTCTTAGTATTAGATCAGAAAAAATACAGACTTCCGTTTCTGGACTCAATTCAACAAAACCAAATTTAAAGGGAAAAATGAGCACTTTTATCTCTAACGAAAGTCGTGGTTTTAAGGAACACATAGAATTTTTTGTGACGGAAAAAATTACTGGGTTGACACCTAGTGTTAACTTATATATTTCAGAAATAAAAATTTCCGAATTTTTAAATTTATCGGATCCCTATTTTTTTGAAGCTAAAGAGATTCACGCATTATTAAACGCCGATATTTTCTCAAGAATAATGAAAGATAATGTTTACAAAGTAAATGATGAATTAATATTCAGAGAAACTGAATTTGGATGGGTTGCTGGTGGACGGCTCCAGGAAAACAAAAATAATAACAACTTATCGTGTTATCTCCTTAAGGATGATAATTCTGTTGAGGACATATTAAAACTTTTTTTTGAACTTGAATCTCTTGGCATAAAAGATGACCCTTAATACCATGAAGATGATCAAGCTATGAATATTTTTAAAGAAACTATACAATTTAATAATGAACGATACGTAGTAGAACTGGAAAGAATTATCTGATAACTTTTCTGTAGCAAAACAACGTTTCCAAAATTTGTGGCGAAGGTTACAGAGAGATAAAATACTTCACTCTCAATATCTAGAAACGATTCAAGATTATTTGAATCAAGGGATTATAGAGAAAGTAAAAAATACTGAGGCAAATATACACAAACCGGTATATTATTTACCCCATCAAGCAATAAAAAGGGAGGGTCGAGTCACAACTTCTACTCGTATTGTATTTGATGCTGCCTCACATCAAACTAATGAACTTTCTTTGAACGATTGCTTATGGCCTGGTCCCAATTTAAATCCTAATCTTTTAGATGTGCTAATAAATTTTAGGTTAAATCGGATTGCAATATCATCCGACATTCGTCGGGCTTTTCTTCAAATTTGTTTGGCGGATAAGCATAAAGATGCTGTACGATTTTTGTGGACAGAAAGTAATCCAAGCGACAAGAAAATGCCTTCATTACAAATTTACTGTTTCAACAGGATTATTTTTGGCGTTAACGCTAGCCCATTTTTGCTAGCAGCTACAGTTAAACATCACATTGAGAAATATAGAAAAAGTCATCCTATAACTGTACAACATCTAGATTCCTTCATGTACGTTGATGACTGGATCACAGGTCAAGACACTCGAGAAGAAGCACTTCTTATATCTCTTCATGCTGAGAATATCATGAAGGAAGCAGGCATGGAGATGAGAAAATGGATCAGCAATGACACCACCTTAATGTCTCAGTGGGCAGCAAAAGGTTTCGACACTTATCCAGTTGATATATCCGTCAGCTTAGGATCAAACAAAACAAAAGTATTAGGCTTGGCTTGGCAAACCCTAGATGATTGTCTGACGTTGGATACTAAAGGATTGCAAGAATTCATTTCAACTAACAAAAATACTAAAAGATTCCTGTTACAAGCTATCGGGAAAATATTTGATCCACTTGGATTGATTTCCCCCTTCACTATAAGAATGAAATGCCTCATTCAGGAACTCTGGAAGAATAAAATCACTTGGGATGAAGAATTACCCCCGAAAATAGTGGAAAGGTGGGTAAACTGGAGCAAGGAATTACCCTTGTTAAACAAACTCAGAATTCCAAGATTTATCCTTGATTTTACAAATTCTGAGATAAATGACTTCATCGAAATCCACACCTTCTGCGATGCTTCTAAACTTGCCTATGGAGCATCAATTTATGTGAAAGTGAAAAAAACAAAATGAAGTGCTTGTAAATCTCCTCACTTCAAAAACGAGAGTGGCACCACTGAAGGCTATTACCTTACCTCGACTTGAACTTTTGGGAGCTTTAGTTGCGGCTCGTTTGAGTTCTAAAGTGCAAGAAATCATCCGCAAGAAAAAGGAATGCAAAGTGTTCCACTGGACAGATTCCAAAATAGTTCTGTTCTGGATTAAAGGTTCTGCGAAGAAATGGAAACAATTTGTGACCAACAGAGTGCAGGAGATCATCAAGTTAACGGATCCTGATTCTTGGTTTCATTGCTCTGGAAAGGACAATCTCTCAGACCTCTTGTCTAGGGGACTAAGTGCTGACTCCCTTTTATCTGACGATAAATGGTGGAATGGTCCATCATTTTTGCAATTTGATGAACTCTCAGGTACTGATTCTGAGTGTCCAGAACTTAATGAAGAAGAGTATTTGCCTGAACTGAAATCGAAGGACTCAAAAGAAAATGTTGTGTTAACTTTAAATTTAAATCAAACTATTTTTGATTATTTACTTACTTATAGTAATAGATTTCTAACTATTGTCCGAGTATTAAGTTTCCTTTTCAGGTTTATATTCAATTGTAAAAATCCTGGAAAAAAGAAAGAGGGACCACTCACATCAGAGGAGATGATGGAAGCAGAATACTTTTTATTAAAACAAGAACAACTCATGTCATTTCATACAGAAATGACAGCTATGCGAAATGGAGATGATATTTGCCATAAAAGTAAGATTTTAAATTTATCCCCATTTTTAGATGATAAAGGTATCATAAGAGTGGGAGGAAGACTCAAAAATTCGCAACTCCCGTACTCAGGTAAACACCATATTTTGCTACCAGGTAAAAGTAAATTGACTGAAATGATTGTAAAATACTATCATGAAAAGTATTTTCATCTTGGAGCCCAGAATTTGCTTTATCAAATTAGACTTAAATTCTGGCCTATCCATGGGCGAAATGTTTGTAAAAAAATTGTTCATAACTGTATAAAATGTCTTAAAGCAAATCCTAAAATATGTTCTCAAAAAATGGGTAATTTGCCAAAGGAAAGGATTACTCCTGATAAAGTGTTTAATTCAACAGGTATTGATTTGTGTGGACCCTTTCTTATCAAAAATAAATATCAGAGGAAAGGTCCTGAAATTATATGTTTGTATATTTATTTGCCTTGTAACAAAGGCCATTCGCCTAGAGATAATCAGTGACTTAACTTCTCAAGCACTAATAGCGGCACTGAAAAGGTTTATATCGAGAAGGGGAAAATGCCGTAAAATAATTTCGGACAATGGGACCAACATGGTTGGAGCTAAGAGGGAATTGAAAACTTTGACTAAATTGGTGAGAGATCGAGAAGAATCTCTATTTATACCTTTTTTGCAGAAGAAAACATCGAATGGTCATTTATTCCCCCTAGAAGTCCTAACTGGGGAGGTCTTTGGGAGGCTAATATAAAGTCATTCAAATACCATTTCAATCGCGTTGCGGGAAATTCAAAGTTTAGTTATGAAGAATTACTAACTTTAATAACTCAGATCGAGGCAATTTTGAACTCTCGACCCCTTACTCCACTTTCAGCCGACATAGACGATTTGGAGGTTTTGACGCCAGCTCATTTTTTAATCGGACGACCGATTACAGCTGTAGTAGAACCATCTCTTATAAATTGTGAAACAAATCGTATAAAGGCTTGGGAAAAAATTACCAAGTCTGTTCAAATGATCTGGAAAAAATGGAGCCTATCATATTTAAATAACCTGCAACAAAGGAAAAAATGGATAGTTAGTAAAGAAAATCTTAAAGTAGGAGATATGGTTTTAATTAGAGAAGAACATCTTCCTCCTTGTAAATGGTTATTTGGACGAGTTGTAGAAATTTATCCGGGAATGGATAAAAAAGTTAGAGCTGCAGACAACAAAACTAGTAACGGTACTTTTAAAAGGTCCATTAATAAACTGAGTGTATTACCTATTGAAAGTTAAAAATATATGATTGTATATCACATTACCAATTTAAATTTATTGCATTTTGTATCATGTATCGAATTATTTACTACATATTGGCTATTTTTTTTTATGTTTATATATTTCATCATTGTTTCTGTGTTTGAACTATTTCTCTACTTATATATTAATGTGGTATATTTAGTTGTGAATTTAATTCACTTATTATTTACTTGTAATAATTAATTTTAAAAATATTGTATTTTAATAATTTACATAAATTTTTAAGTTCTTGCATGAGAACATGGCAAGGCCGGGCGGGATGTTGACGCATGTGCGCGCCTCCTACCGGTCAACTGTTAAAACTACGGAGAAGCTGAACGACTTTCAGCAATAACGGACGTGGGTAAATACTGTCGTGTCGACACCCACAATAACTGTACTTATGATTGAACTATTTTTTATTGTTAAGTTTTAATAAAAAATTTGTCCAAAAAGGACTGGTCCGTCGTAATACTAATTTCACCAAAGAACAATAAATTTCAAAAGTTACAGTTACGATAAATATTTCTCCATCATAAACTCATTTGCAATATTCTCAATGTTTTATTCCCTCATAATATGAATTATCCCTTCCATACAAACATATGCATAATGTCAAGCATGAACTTAACAGTGTCTAAAGGTGAAGAATAATTTTCTAAATTAAATTTATTTTAATGAGACTGTTATCTAATTCTATTTTTCTAAAATACAATAATTTACATCCGTAGAGTTAAGCAATTAAATTGAAATTAGTATGCCTGAGTAGACTTTTAATAATTTGAAAAGGTAATTGTGAAAAATAGAATAATCTATTTGTTAACAGGTTGTTTTTAACCATAAAGTCCTAAATAAAACAAATAATCACTGCAAAATACACAGGCATAGTGATTTTTAATATGAACAACTTCACTTTACAAGGCAATCCCCACGTGAGTAGTGGAAGAAAAAGGTTACTGTTAACCCTCTCATGGTGGGGAGTTGAGAAGTTACTCTCCTCACCCAAAGGAGGGGAACACACATGGCTTGGTGGCTGCGGAGACCTGGGGTCGGAACACAACATCCTCCCCCCTTTTTGAGTCTACTCAGACTCAAAAACAGTAGTGATATTGAAAACGCTTAGTCTCTTGGGTCTCCGGATAGTACGTCCATACCTCGACAACTTAGACATATAAGGAGGTGCATCTACAGGTATTATTGTACTCTCAGAGACATAAACATTAGAAGAAGGAATTTTAGGAGCATCAGCATCCAATGGAACAACATCCAACTCTGCCGTTTCTGCAGATTGAATTTCCATAGGAAAAACTCTCTGGATAGGACGGATGATCTCGGTCTTGTTGCATCTCAGCTTTAGGGTGCGTACTTTTCCGTCCCTTCCAGGAATCAGCTCTACAATTTTACCTAAAGGCCAGTAAAGTCTCTTCTTGTTTGGATTTTCGATGAGAACTATCTCACCAACTTAATGGAATATTTTGCAATAAATTTGCCCCAGTTAAAGCAATTAATAATCACTTTAAACTAGAAATTGCTCTAATTTTTTATTGTTTTTTTGCTGTCAAAAAGATAATGGTAAGTCCAAAAAGACAATGGAATTTAAGGATCGAGAGATCTAAAGTAAGCCCTTTACAAGCTATAAATCATTATTATTAACAATATGAAGTGTAACTGAAGTACCAGTGACGGCAAGAACCATTTATAGGCAATTCAGAGAACGGTGTCTGAACTCACTGAGCCACTGCTCTTCACCCGTGAGCATCAACAAATACATTTTCAGAAGTTTCACTTTTGTTCGATTTAGAATCACACCGATGAGAACAGATTAGTTTACAGCGATAAGTCCACCTTCGATTTCTGCTACGATGAGCAGCGAAGACGAATCTGGAAACGTTCAGGAGAGTTGTAAGATGCCGATCTGACTGTTGTCTACTATATAATTAGACAGTAAAAAATTATTGTGTCAGATACCATTTAATATAATTAAGAAAACCCTTTGAAATTTTGATCTGTGACAACTTTGCAGTAAGGACCGAAGATTTTTGGGTAAGAAAAAAGCTGCATATGGGTAAGGGTCTGCAGTAGAAGAGTTATGTACGCCGTCGGTTATAGTTTCGGAACGTTTTTCTAAAAATGTTCTCGGAAGTTAAGGGCCTTGGTTGCAGTTAGACGGTAGGAATTCTCTCCCATATCGAAAAATCCTCCTTGACCTTGATCCAGTGTTTTTGCCTGAGTGTGCTATGAGGGTTAGTGTCCCTCTCTTCTTTGATAAATTTTCTGGCCATTGACAAGTTAGAAAAGGGTGGAATGATAGGATATGTCGGGGTCCTTATTGAACTGGAGGTAATCCATATTTTCTTAAGGCAATCAATCTCCAAATAAAACTCCACTTTCCTATTCTCAGGGTACCGATTCAAAACGTACTCAAACAATAAAACCGAATCCCTAAATCAACAGCAGAATTGCGCCAGCTAATCCTTTCGGATATAAAAAAAAAAGACAGAATAAACCCAGAAAATCAAAAATGCAGAATATGAAAAAACAAAACAATGGAAATAAACTACGCACATTTTCTAACGTATAGAAAAATTAATAAGTGGTAAACTAAATAAGTATACTTAAAGGTTTACGTTTTGAACGAGAATGTTTTGTTGACAGTGATTATTCAATTCAATTATTTCTGAAATAGAGGGACTTTTTTATTCTTGACTTTTTCCTTAGCTTCTTTGATTTCCCTGAATTGTCGAGGATATAGGAATAAAAACACGGAATTAAAAGATATAAACAAATATAACCCAATTGTAGTTGCCCTCCCAGAAAACATATTTAACAACTCATTATATAACCAACATCAACTAATTCAGCATTTTCAGAAAAGACTATATTACACAAAAAGTGTGTGGGGATTTCGTTTTATTAATCTCCCAGGCTTTTCTGGTCACCCAACTTCATTTACAAATTACTCTTGAAGCTGTGCGATCACAATCCATATTCAAACATTAATAACAGTCTGCTCTTTATACCTGCTTCCTAACATCCACATCGACATCATGCTTATCAACAACCTCATCAATCAACTCACTGTGCCTTTTATATTACTCGGGGATACGAAAGCCACAGTACTCTTTGGGGAAACATTAGAAAAAAATAATTGCTGACAATTACCTGTGATTTTAAGTAGCAAGCAGCCGACTTACTTCCATTTACGCAGAACTTTTCACTCGATAAATTTAACAATGTATTCTCTTTTTATTCTACTTTCCTGGGCTTTCACAAGATATCTCTTACACAGTAATGGCTACTTCCCAATTATGTTGGATCTAGAAAATCTCATCCAAAAGAACTACGCATACGGCAATCGATCCATATATGAAACAGCTAACTGGCCACTATATTCATCCCTTGTCAATATCTCCGAGGAAATAATAATTTCTCATAGCATTGATGAAGCTGCAGAGGACAAAAGAAGAATTTTAAGTGAAAATGCAAATGCATATATAAAAATAGCCCCACGGAAACAAAAAAAAAAAAAAAAAAAAATCAAAGTCATGGCGGATTGAAAACTGCCAAATAGCATGCAAGGATCAAAGGAGGTCATGGAATATCTTAAAAAGATATCCTACTCTCGAAAATTTTATGTCGTACAAAAACATAAAGCCATTTTTAAGAAGATACAGCCAACAAGATTCTTGGACAAAATGTATTGAAAGTATATATTGAAAATTTATAGTAATACAACTAATAAGCGGTTTCGGAAGGGGCGAAACGTGTCTCTGGAGTTTTTACAACCGCACAAATTCCGATTTTGGAATACGATAATTAGATTATTTTCCCTTTGAAGGACATAACGAATTAAAGTGAACTCAACCTTATCAGATGATTTTATTCAAGGAGTACTACAAGGAAGTATTTTAAGTATAACCTTTACTTTGTTCATGGGATGCCTAAGCGATACTTCTCAATTTTTGACCCTCCTTCTTGTCAACCAATTGTTATCTTTTTTTTCTTTCAATTTTTTCACACGTCTAGATTGCAGTTTTACCTTGTTTGGTGCAGTATCACCACATCCGGCTCTTGAACCATTAGAATATTTTCACTCACTTTCGCTTAGTCACTTAGTTCATTCTAAAAATCAATAAAGTCATTTCAATCATTCCACCATTTGTAAAAGCTCTTATATATGTTGACGACTTGCAGAATTCCTGCATAAGAAATAAATGAGGGCTATTGAGAGACAACTTCAACAGGCTATAAATAAAATTACGAATTGGACAAATGAAAACCATTTCTGCTTTGCTTTGGCAAAAACTGCTTGTGTTCACTTTTGCAGACAAAGGAGACATCATCCTGATCCTGAAATTTATTCCAATTGTATTTTAATTTACATTGTGGAAGAAATTAAATTCTTAGAATTTATTTTTCATGATAAACTAATGTTTCGTTCACACATTTCACAACTTCGCAAACCATGTGAGAAATCGATGAATATTTTAATAGTTTTTTCACATACATCATGAGGTTTTGATCATACCTGTCTTTTACGAATATATCACACTCTCATCGGATAAAAATTAAACTACAAATTCGTGGAATATGACTCTGCTACACTTCGACTACTTCCGAACATCTCCCGTTCAGAATTCATATGTTGACTGCTTCCAGCCATCATTAGATTTGAGGTGAGAGCTGTTGTCCCTCCAATACATTTTAGAATCATATCATCATCAAAGTTTAAAATTATTTTTAGATAGACTTTATGGCGCCAGAAAACTATATATATACCTCCTTTTTTTTTTTTTTTTTTTTTTTTTCTTATTATTATCGAAGAGTACATTTTTTAAATTGCATACAATACAATTAATTGAGGAAAATAAGATTTTTAACACTTCAGTAATGAAGGTCATCGTAGATTTCTCCCCTTGGCACGAGCTTCGTTTTAATTTGCAAAATCAATACAAAAAATTTGAAAAAAAAATCACACACATCATAAAATATTTTATTTAAAAAGTCAGTAAATCATGTGGGCGCCTCATTAGTAGTAGATGGTTCACTTTATTCTATTCAACCTCATCCGTTATGTTAAGTTCTTAATTTCTACAAATGATAAGGCTCTAAACAACTTGTTAACTTGACATGATGAAATTTTTATTTTATTTATAGATTCCATGAGCGTTTTGCAGTCTAAGCTATCCAAATAATTCGTCACATCCATTCATTATTCATACATTAAAAACTGTTCATAAACTGCAGTCTCAAAACATCCAAACGTTATTTTGTTAGCTACCTTCCCTCTTTGGTATCAAGGACAGCGAAATTATCGGTAGTGCTGCTAAATCTCCATCTGATGAAATCTTTCCAGACATTCCATTTTGTGGCTTCAAAAGATACATTAAATCAGCAATTCATGACCACTGAGAATATCAAATAGTATCTGGAAACAGAAAATAAACTGTATCATATAAGACCCATAAATTTTCATTGAAATTCATTTTCATATAGAAGACAGGACATCATTCTGACACGTCTACGAATCGCGGCACAATAGCATTATTTTCAGGGATAAATTCCTCCATCGTGTAACCATTGTGCTTGTCCTAAGACTGTGGTGTACATTTTAATCAAATGTTTTGCAATCAATTCTGTCCGTTTTAAACATTTTAAATCTTATAAACTTTCTTTAATTGACTTGGTTGGGGAAGTTCCCCAAGCAAATAAACTGGTTATCATAAATTAAGGAAAAATCACAAAAATACCGATAACTCACTCAAATATAAGCCAATCTCAATGAAATTTGAATATGTTGGTAAGTAAAAGGATTTGAACGATATTACATTATGCAAAATAGTGGCACTGCAGTCATAATACGTCCTTTGCGAGGAGCATAAAAATGGATGTCTCAGAGCAAGGTGGCAATAGTCGCTGCGTGTCTGAGATTAAAAATCTGGTATAGCGAAATTGTAAAAATGACCTCCAGGCAACATTTGACCAAAGAACTGCGAATAGCGAGCTATTGAGAGACTAGAGGCAGGACAAAGTCAGATAGAAGTGGCTAGATGGCTGAATGTGAGTCCACCTGTTATTAATAAACTTTGGCAACAATTTCTAACCAAGGATTCGGCAACCAGGTGGTTCAGCCCAGGATGGCCAAGCACTGATGACCGATATTTAACATTATGCGCACGAAAGAATAGAACCGCAACTCCGGCTGAACTCAGGTCCTCCCTCGCTGCAAGCTCCGGAAGGTTAATATCAAAGCCAACCATGCGTCGAAGGTTTTACGAATTTGGTCTTTATGCGAGGCGATCAGCCATTTGCGTCCCGCTCAAGTCATACCATAGGCGGGAACGTTTGCAGTGGCACGTCACCCTGTCCACTGAACACGTGATCAATGGAGGGCTGTGCTCTTTACGGATGAGTCCAGGCTTAACCTCCAAAGCGATTAGGCATATTTTCATCTGGGGAGAACCTGGAACTCGTTTTCATCCATCACACATCCATGAAAGAGATACATATAGATCAGGCAGTGTCTGTGTTTGGGGTGGTATCTCTTTGGTAGGAAGCACAGACCTCCATGTCTTTTCCAGAGGAAATGTTAATGTTCATACTTATACAGATGATATCCTGTATTCTTATGTGCGCCCTTATGCCGGGGAATAGGTTAGGCTTTCATGCTACTGGATGATAATGCAAGACCACTCAGGGCTTGCATCGTGGATGCTTATCTTGAGCAGGAAATAATTCAGGGCATGCAATGGCCAGCTCGATCACCGGACCTTAACCCTATCGAGCATGTTTGGGACGCTCTAGGACGACGTGTAGGTGCTCTCAATCTCCCTCCTAGGACTCCAGCCCCGTTTTTAACTGCCTTGGAAGAGCAATGGCTCGCACTTCCTACACAATTAATAGATCGCACAATTGGAGTAATACTGCAAATCGCTTCATGTGCTGTATTGCTTCTAAGAGGAATCATACCTCATATTAAAGTTCATTTCGTATACCAAACTGACACATCCGATTTGTTCATTGAATACATATGCTAATTTCTATAACATCATAACTGTCTGGTAATTTCTTTTTATGATATTTTATATCTTCCTATGTGTTGTATAATGTGTATAAGTTTCATTACATTCTACGCATTAACTTTTTGAGTTATCTTCATTTTTGTGGTTTTCCCTTAATTTATGATAACCAGTGTATTTTTGCTCTTTTTTTCAGATGAGATTGGTTTTATCCATTTATAAAATTTTATTTCATTCTATTTTTTTTTCTCTATCATATAGTTGAATTTTGATATATTTTTAATATATTTTTTTTATATCTTAATCTGGTATTTAGCACAATATATCCCTTGATGATTCAGTGCTATAAATTCTTCCAATCAACTAGTTATTCTGATCAGCTAAATAGTCAGATTTCTCCTCAATAAATTAAGTTTGGTGTCTGGTGAGCAAGCACCTCCCATCGTTTCAGGATCGGTTTGATCTAACTCGATAATTGGAAAGGAGTTTCACAGAGGAAAACTTGCCAACTTTACGAATCAATACAAAGCTGTATAATGGATCATAAAAGCATTAGATGGGTCAAAACCTTATTAATTAATTCATTTAATAAAAATGTATCTAATGGATAAAACATTAAATAAGAGTACTTCTGAAACATTAATCACTTTTTTCCCTACTGATTCTACCTCTCGGATTATTATATTTTTGGTGTTTTAACAGGTTATAAAGGAAATGAAAACCATTATAATAGTAGCCAAATTATTTCAACTTAAAAAAAGTACTTAGAATAAAATAAAAAAAAACATGTAAAGGAATAAAGGTAATAAAATCCATATGTAAAATCAAAAATGTCTTAAGAAATATTTTTGGAATTTTGAAAAATGTAAGGAAAAAACAACTAATCAATAACAGAGCTTAATGTTCAAAGTATAAATAATTCGAATTTGGGTGGTTTTAGGTGAAATATGATTTTTTCCCTTCTCGTTTTCATATACCATTTAAAAATTTATGGTAATATATTCTACGATACAATATTACATTAATAGAAAACCTTACGTGTAACAAATTTTTTTAAACTCTGTAAAGTCTTCAATAAAGCCTTATTTTTATACTTTAATGTGTGTTTTCATTTTACCAAATAAATGGAAATAATAAATATTTCTAACTCTATCAGAAATTTCTCACTTTGTACCTAATTTCTGAATTACATGATATATTCTTGATTTTATTTTAAAATCCAGTACATCGACATAAGTAATAAAAAATTATGAAACCTGCATAATCTTAAAAACTTTTCCAAAGTTGACAGATTTACTTCAAAATAAATCAATTAATTTAAAGCTGTTATAACAAAGAATCTCATCAGTACTTTGAATATATATGTCCAGACAGAAAATTGTTCCAATCGTTATGTAAGTTTGCGGCGTTATATATATCCGTTCATGATACAGTATTCTTAAGATTTAAGAACATTAAAAAATACAGAATATAAAGTTAATGTTCAAGTACTTTTTTATCGGAAAAAAATGCTCCAGTTTCAAGTCCTACTTTTTTAAAATTACGAGAGAACAGTCTTAAATAAATGAATTAAATTCCTTTAAGAATTTTATAATTCCGACAGCAGATGGCAGCATAAGAGTAAATTTTTATATTTGAGTTCATTTATTAACGCAAATCAAAGGGCACCTGTGTTTCGTGGATAAACGAAATCCAACTGTATCTAATGCCACTATCGGTAAAGCATGAGATTAATCTCAATAAGTTGCCTATGATCATAGATAGCTCAGAAATACAAATTGTAACTATTGTTAAATGATTCTCTTATCACTTCTCAGTCTTCTATAATCAAAGAGTAGTGAAAAGTTCTTTCACCGAAGTGAATATTTCGATGCTATGAAACGAAATTTTAATGTACGTCTATTTTTTGAAAAATATTTGTGTTATGATACATTTTCTATTTTATCAACAAACTAAGGAATACATTTCTTACAATTACTGTGTTTATTTTAATATTTAAAGAATTCCTTTTAATATTTATGATAGATATTCTACCCCGTTATACTCTGAAATTACTTTTGTAACTTTGTTATAACATTGTCCTACATCTCATTTTCCATAATAAAAAGTTCTTATGGGTTAAGAATTTAAAATTTTTAAGCTATTCAGTATGAAATTTTGTTTAATTAATTATGTAAGGAACTCAAGATACATGTTTAAAGTAATACACTGTTATTCTACAATTTTTGAGACTTGAAAGATTTATGCAATGCTGATAAATTTATGGATATTTGTTCCCCTCTGTTGAGAAAGTCCCGTCATGTCCTGGCAGACAGACATACCCTATCACCAATAACGACTTTACGGGATTTTCTCGTATGTAGTGTGTATGCTCATTAGTCATATTGCACCGAGGACCAGATGTGAATGGATTTCATTATCACCTGGGCGGCTATACATCAGGGCATCATTCGCATACTCATCGATTCCATACCACGGTATCTGAGGCAATATATCACTCATTAAGGTGGTCTAATACTGAAACTCATGGTTTTTCCGTGTTGGATCACGGTTCCTTACGAACATCTCTCTGTATCTTCTGAACTCCTCTTAAAAATTATGCCTCTCTGTGTGTCAAATTTCGTTTCATTTGCTGCATGTCTTCTCTATAGATGACATCGAGATTTGTTCTCTCGGTGTTGTATTTTCTCTGCGGAATAATGTATTTTGATGCCTGAATTTTTCTTACGTCAAATTCTTTAAAAAAGTTATATTTATTTAAATATAATAATAAAACTTTTTTTTATTACCAAACAGCTTAAAAATTTAGCATATTTTCTTTAATTTTCTAGAGTAATTCGATATTTTGCTTAACGTAGAAGTTTTTTCCTCCCAATTTTACAATTCAGAGGATCTTTTAAATTGTGTATTCCTGCTGTACAAAAAGAAAGATGAATTACTTTGATGTTTTGTGAAAGAGCTTTTTAAATTATTTAATTATTAATAATAATTTTTCTCTTATTTCAGAAGGGTAACACATAATAAACATGGTAATCAGTTTTAACCTTAGGTTATTAAATTCCAGTTGGATGTATTTTTTACATACTTTTTTTTACAATTATTTCTTAAATGGTTGTAAACATGGCTTTCTACTCACAGATTAATGATTTGAAATATGCTCAAAAATTATTTTAAAATAATATTTGTATTTATTTGTATTATTGTTACATTTCATATTTTTTGAATGATGTTTATTTTAAGGCATCAGTGGAAATGGACTAAAGGAAGCAAGTTCATACTCTTTTTTTAGAAAATTTTTTATAAAGAAAATTTTTTAAATTAATTTAATTTATAAAATAAAATACGTATGATTTTTAACAAGCTGAGTTTTATTGTTATTAAATAAACGCTAAAATCCTTAGAATTAAAGTGACTTTAATATTATTATTTCTAGATTTTTATTACATATTTATGCTATTTGGTGTTAATTTTCAATAGCTATTTTCTACGAAATATGAACTTTTAGAATGACATTTATTTTATTATTTTTAACAATTGGAATTAATTTTGACTTAGTTTATTGCTATTTCATCTGATAAACAAGCGGCTTGTTATGATTTGTATTAATTATAATAATTGAATTCGAGAATAGTCTCGTGAGCTCAATGATTTTCTTGATAATTTATTAAACCGCGTTTGGCAATGCCAGTCGAAATCGAGGAAAAAACAGAACTTGAGAAAAGCGCTATGCTGTGCGTTCGTCGCGCGCCCCATTACATTTTTAAACGATAATTAAAATCTGAATTTAAAATTTTAGGAAATTGATTGTATGTAGTAAAGGTTAACAAAGACTTTAAAATATATATTAGAAAAGTATTTAATTGTTAATAGTTTATGAATGAAAATGTAATTTAGTCAGTAAATCTGTCGTTGAACAGAATTCCGCATCATCTATGAGGTACTGTGTAGTGCGATGCGTTCTCATTATTCTACATGGTGGAGGCCTAAACCATGTAAAAATTGCCAACATCAAAATAAAAATACATTTATGTACATATTTTTTTTATTTTTTAAACCTATTGAATCAATTTTTTGTGTATTACATTTCTATTATTTTGTATGCATGACAATTGCTGAGAAGGACAACTACATTTTTATTTTTTATTACATAAATTTATTAATCTTAATTACTACATTCACTGTTATTTTATATTATTCTAATTTTAGAAATAATTAAATATAAGAAAAATATGAAATAATATGCCTACATTTGCAAAACTTCTCTGTAGACAACATTCTTCGTTCGTTTTTCTGGTTGAAGGATGATTAGATTTTCACGTGAACTAACTCTTGAACATGCCACATAGAACTGACCATGGGAAAAACAGTCACTTTGTAAATCTACACCAGCTAATTTTAAACTCTGTCCTTGTTCTTTATTGATAGTCATCGCAAAGCAAACTCTAACTGGAAACTGCAAACGCTTAAATTCAAAATGATAATCTGATGGAATTAGTTGTATTCTTGGAATGAATACATTTTCACCCTCATACTTTCCTGTAAAAATAGTAGCTTCTATAACGTTTTCACTTTGAGTCTGGTGCCGTTACATAATTTAGGAGGATTTAAATTACGTAACAACATTATTGGTGTACCAATCTTTAGATAAAGAATATGAGGCGGTATGCCTGGTGGACTGAGTGTGTGCAGAAACTCCACAGGATAATGAACAGTATCTTCTATCCCTGTGACTGTATCTATTGACTCATACTTTATCTGCTCAGTTGTCAGTTTCTCTAGCATAAAATCGTTAATTTTATCTGCTGATTCATTTGTAGGAGTCAGAATTGCTCTTTCTTTCAACCACGATAAGCTATTAAATGTGGCATATTCAATATTTGGGTAAATTCTATCAGTCAAAGTAATCAAATCTCCAACAGTATCACATAGGTTATTCGGAATAATTATCTTTCCTTCTTGCTCTGTAATATTTCCGTTACCTATGTCAATCAATAGTT
This sequence comes from Nephila pilipes, assembly GCA_019974015.1. NCBI lineage: Eukaryota > Metazoa > Arthropoda > Arachnida > Araneae > Nephilidae > Nephila > Nephila pilipes. The sequence goes on from BMAW01034015.1 coordinate 830,760, forward strand.
CGGAAAACTCTTTCGCGCTCAAGTCGTTTTGAAGAGAGACCCTCATATTAACTTTCAAGGATAAGACTTTTATATGAGGCCATAAAATTGAAGATTTCAAACAGGCTTTAATTTCATCTGCGCGTGTCCCTCGTGGTACGACAGGTAAAGTTTGTCTAAAGTCACTAGCTAAAAGTACAGTCAAACCACCCATTAGTCGATTACTTCCTCTGATGTCTTGTAGTGTCCGGTTGAGAGCTTCAACTCCTTTCTTGTGGGCCATAGTACATTCGTCCCATACTATAATTTTTGTTTCTCTTAGTATGTACGCCATGTCACTTTGTTTAGATATATTACAAATGGCATTGTCAAAATGATTCAAATCGAAAGGTAGTTTGAAAGCGGAGTGCGCCGTCTTGCCTCCATCAATCAACGTTGCCGCAATCCCTGACGAAGCTACAGCGATAGCGATATTTTTTCCACTCCTAACTTTAGCAAGCAGAAGATTGATCAAGAATGTTTTCCCAGTTCCACCAGGAGCATCGAGAAAGAATAACTGTCCGGAATTAGAATCAACACTGTTCAAGACATCATCATAAACTTTCTTTTGATCATGATTAAATTTCGAAACACCTACAGAGACTACTTGGATCAACCGAGATATATCGTAAGCCAATTCACTCATAAACTTACGGTTGTTAATCATGATGCTCTGCTCTCTTATGGGCTCTGGGAGCCCAAAGTGTAACAATGACTTACCTGTCATTGATGTAACAATGTCTTCTTGAAGGATAAGACATTGGTTGTAAACAATATCAACGACCTGTTCACTATTTCTATTATCTCTCCCCATTCGCCTTCGAATATCTTCTGATAAACTTTCCCGGTATTTTTCCCATAACTTTATTGGATCTCCTACTTGACAAAAAACTATCATAATCGCAAATAACTCTCTAATTTTATACGGAAAATCGAAGCTTCCTCTAAAGTACGATCCCAGTGAGTATCATCTTCCAATAATCCAAGTGCTCTGCAAGCTGCCTGAAAAGTTGGATGCACTATTCCATCTACAGTTTTTAAGGCTTTAAATGACGTCGGACCACAAATCTTGTGTAAGAGAAGTCGTAAATAGTAGCATTCTGCATTTCCTGGATGGACAGTATATACTCTACCCAACACATTATCTTTTTGATTTCTGGGAAACCTGTCACGACTTTTCCCTTTTTTCTCCTAGAGAATTCATTTTTCCTCCAAACGTAATAACTGGGAACTTCAAAATATAAAAGAGTTTGTGCAAATTCGTCTACTTTACAAAGGCCAAAAAACCCCATAAGGGTTGTTTTTGTAGGATTTATGATTTTATTAGCAACATTCTCTTCAGTGAAATAAACTCTTTGACCATTTTCAAGATGAACAGAAAGATGAACTACAGGAGGATATCTCTCATGAATGTGAAAGCAAAAGATACGCCAGGCTGCTTCAGAACTGCTTATGTATCGTCCTGCCTCATATCTAGAAATCTCATCCAAATTTTCAACGGTAAACGCTGCTTGATCAGAACCTTTATTTACGTACTTGCAGATGTATTTAACAGATTTAACCGAATTACAATACTCAACATTGATATGAGCATTAAAAGTTCGTGACAAAAAAGGGTTATATGGTACCACCCATTGATTGTCAATATCATTGCCGTTAATTTTGATTGCTATTCCACCATCTTCTGTAGACCGCCTTCGATAATGAGAATATCCATCTTCTCCCGTTTGAGTTTCTTTTAAAAAAGGCCTTGGGTATCTTTTGGTGCAAAAACCAGCTAGCATACACGGTGAACTGTAGTTGAAGACACCACACGGACCATGAATCATCGTTGATTTAATAATTTCATGTAGAATTGGATCCTGATCGGGGTCAGGTAATTCAGCCCTAACAACTTCATCAATAGAGTCAGGTCTTACTTTTTCTTCCAACCAGAGAAGAATATGAATATGTGGAAGTCCACGCTTCTGCCATTCTACCGTATACATGTTACACCTAGTTTTGCCAAAGATACAACCTTTTGTCAGAAGATTCATCATGTGCTTAACTTTCAAATGAAATACCCTCGCAATGACATCGTGTCTATCATAAGATTTTTGTCCTTGCCTCAAAAGATTTTTGATTTCTAACAATTTAGGATTGCAAGTGAATGTAATAAATAAGTCGGGACGTCCAAAATGTCTTTCGTATGTCACAGCGTCTTGAGTTTGTTCATACATGTAGCGAGGTCCTCCACAAACGAAGACGGCAACACAACCATTTTACCTATTTCTGAAGACTGTGTATCTTTTTTTGCCATAGCGTCTTTTAAGTGGACATATTCTTCACTCCTAATTTTTTTCTGATTGTGACGAATCCAATCAAGCCTTTCAGTCTCTATTTTTGCATACATATCGACCAAAAACTGATTAAAAAGTTGACGAAAGATTAATAGATAATTGATTTCACCAACACGCTCCATCAACCTATAGCTGTAGAACTCAGAAGCAGAGACAGTCTTATTGATAGGAGCCCTAGTATTGCTATCAAGTTTTGAAATATTTAACCATCTTCCCCACGAAAAAACATTAAAGGGTACTGAAGAGCATCGTAAGCTCGATGCGTTTCACTAATTCGTACCAATTTACTGTCTCTGCTGTATAGAATATCTCTTTTTTCGAAATTCTGACCCACTATAAGGATAGCTACTTCTTTATTTTGAGGAGCATTGAAACAACCTTTGTGTTCTCCAGATGGTTTTTTATTGGCATTAATTATAACCTTGAACTCCTTTTGGTCTTTAGGAACTGAATCAACAGCAGCTTTGAAATCGCGAATATACCTGTTATGTTCATGTTGCGCCTTTTTGATATTGGCTAACTAATTCTGACTTAACACCTGGGAAAATACCACAACGAATGTTTCGTTCACGTTCATCATCACAGAGAAAGTATAGCTGAAGAAAAAAAGGTTGTTGAGGAGGCTCAGCCAAAAGGCTACTTATCCTGTGGTATACCTGCCCCTGGACTTTAAATGTTGGCATAAAATTTCCCTCCTTCAATTCTTTTGCTCCGAATGACGTCATCTGAAAACATTCGTTATACTTACGAATTGTAGAAAGAAAATGTTCTGAAAGCTGATTCTTATGGTTAAGAAGACTATTCAAAGGTTCAGGGTAGGATCTAATAGCAGGAAGCTGGACTTGACCACCACGTAACACATTCCTGGAGGTTCTTCTATCCATTTTAAAGCATGGCACATCGAACAGGGCAAACGTTTTCCGATACTGACAATTTTATCATTTGAATAGTCAATATCTATTTTATATTTAAAACCAGACAAATTTTTGGAAGTCCATGGCGCTAACTTAACTTTTGATCTTTTTTCATTGTATTTAATTACAGCTGCCTGATTCACTTGGGGGTTATTAGAAAAGTATTTTCTTACAGATGCTCTATGTACTTCAGGATGGCTTTTAGTATATTTTGAAGCAGCTTCTCTATGTACTTCAGGATGACTTTGAGTATATTTTGTTGCAGCTTGTCTTACTTGTTTATATCTAATTGTGTGTGAATTTGTAAATCTTTTTCTTTTTTTTACCTTTATTTAATTGAAGAGATAATATATCATTAATAATTGATTCACTTGAACTTGATAAATCAATGTTGGATATTGATTGAGTCTTTGAAACTAAGACAGACACATTTTCTTGAGGCTGAAACACTAAGGATGACACATTTTCTTCATTTTGTTTCACATTATCATCACCAGGATTAACTTTACTTCTTTTTGTTAATCCAACTATTTCAATATAAACATCAAAATGACCACTATTACAGTTTCCCGTAAAACGTAATATTTTTTCCCCTGAATTGTGTGCTTCACCAACAGAAGCTATAAGGCAACCACCTTGATACACTTCGAACTGATAGGGAAATAGCTCTGCCGTCGCCATAATTTCACAAATAGATCCATACGTGTTTGGTTTACACATTTCTGTAAAATATAAAACGTTAGTATTATAAGGGGCGCCAGATAGCATTTGCGTGTAGCATTTAAACCGATCTCAGTTGTTAAACACGTGAGAAACAATAATATTTCTCATTTTATAAGCCATCAATATGTCACCAAACACCAACAAAGACAGAGACGAAAATAAACATGCTCCGTCGGCAAGAATTTTAAGAACTTTGAAAGGAGTAGGTATTCCATCTATCCAAATGTATTCAACATCCATTATTAAAAATTGTAACTGAAAAGTCAATATGAAAAATCAGTTTGTATTAACCTACAATGAAATATTTTTCAAGTTAAAAAATATAACCAAAATTATTTTTTTAAATCAAATTATTTAAAAATTCAACGAAAAATACTAACAAAAAAATAAAGTTAAGTAAAAATTTTTAGCGAAAAGTCACTCGTATTACGTTATCCTTTTTGCGAAGGGCTTATCCTTCTTACGCTAGCAGCATATCTGGAACTGCAATTGAATAGACAAAACAGCTCTTAAAAAATCAAAGCAAGAAACAAAATTTTAGCATAATATATACATTAGGTTACAGTTAATGCGAACATAAAAATAAATATTTTGACAGCAACTTATTTTTTTTATCAATATGAATAACAAACCGTTATTATTCATTTGTTAAAAGCCAACTTCAATATCTTCGTAAGATTGCGTTTAGATTTACATATATAGTAACTTACACACAATCGCTGGCATCCAATAGCAGCATCGCATCTACTCCCCAGTCAACCAATCCAAAAACAAGATCTCTTCAATCTCTCAGCTCTGCTTTTCTCCGACTCTCGGTTCTTCATTTCCACTGAAGTTCCTTCCACTTCCAATAGATGGCGCCATACTTCCTCCAACTTCATTCTACTATTTCTCAAAGACCCTCCAATAGAATATCAAGATATTTTCGACACTTCAACCTAGGAAGCACATCTCCAACATGAAAAATCCATCCTCCCAATGTATCATTTAAATGCCAGATTTGGGCTGGTGGAGCGTTCCGGGCGCCCATTGAATTTCAACGTCAACGTCAAGATTTACAAATGTAATCATTAATAATCATTAATAATAATAAAATACTTTTCTCATAAATTTGAAACTTACGGCTAGGTTCCACAACAATAAAAAATTATAGTTTGCTCAGCAAAGCGAACGTAAATCAGCTGGGGTTACCATAGTATAGCTTTTTAAAATTCACAATGCAAGGTCATTGAAATGCTTCGACTTGGCAGTGGAAGATATTTGGTGATGAATCGGAATTTTGGGATTCAACATTTACATTATATATGATAAACCTACAATGCATCCTACTCGGCGGATTGTCTTGCGTGTTTCGCATAAAGAGCTTTTTCGCCAAAATCTTGCCAATCCTCCATCAGCGCTTCAATATTAAATTATTTGGTATCTTTCTATATAATAAATCGATCAATAACTCCCGAGTCTAACATTGAAAACAACATTTTTTTTGCAAATTTTTTTTTTTATTCATCAACATAATACCTTTTGTTAATCACCTTTTAGGGTGATACAATCGTTCCAACGCTTTTCCAAATCTTTTTTTTTTTTTTTTCCAAAAAAATTTTTTTTTCGCAAGAAATCTTTTTTGTTGCGAGTAAATAGCGATAAACAGCTTTCTGAATCATCGACTCGTTGCTGTTTTTGTTCCATCGAAAGCAATCGCGGCACACACTTGGAAAAAACCTTTTTCACTTCACTTCAAAAACCTTTTTCCTGGTCAGATCGACTTAAGATTTTGACACGTTTCAAGCAAAGGTTAGTACTCTAGAAAGACCTGGTTACTGGTTTACTACGAGCGCCATCTCTGGGTTAGTCTCGGGAGTTATTGATCGATGTGTTACATATAAAAAAATATATATATTCCGTTTGGCGTCGGTCATGTCATTTTTGGCGATAAAGTCGCCAAAAATGACACAACCGATGTATAAGAAAAAATTAACGGATTAAAATTACATTTAGAATAAGAATTCCGTAAAACCCGTTCTTAGTGAGCATCTACATCGCAAAATGAGTAACTGTACCAAATTTCAAGTCAATCGGTTGTATAGTTTTAGAGATATCGTGATGAGTCAGTCAGTGGTATTTCGCTTATATATATATAGATATGTGTGTGTGTGTGTATATACATATATATATATATGTGTGTGTTTATATATATATATATATATATGTGTGTGTGTGTATATATACATATATATGTATATGTGTGTGTATACATATATATATATGTGTGTGTGTGTGTGTGTGTGTATGTGTGTGTGTGTGAGTGTGTATATATATACATATATATGTGTGTGTGTATATTAAAACACATATAATACCAGATATGCATATTAAATGAAAAATTCTAACACACAGTTCATTTAGATACTTCAAATACAAACTCACATGGAACTAATCAAACCATGCTTATTCTAATCAAAATGTTAACCAAACATATTTCTTTCAATTTTTCCGAAAATCATGTTCTCTTTTCTCAAAATGTTAATCTAACATATTCATTTCAACTTTTCTAATGGATTACCTTTGAAAGCCCAAATATCAATTTGAAGTAGCTCTTTTATTTTTTTAAACCTTCGAGAGAGTAACATATATCAAAAATCAGATTTGAACACACAGAGATTTATTTACTTCTTTAAAATTTCATTAATCCTTAGTGATCTTACATTTTACAATATTAATTTCTCTGATATACTAAAATACTAAAAAAAAAAAAAATTATCAAAACTCTTTAATCCACAATACTACATCTTAACACCTTTTTAAAATGCTATATGTATATTTTCTTTTAAATTCACATACACATTATTCTAGAAAAATATTCGCATAAAATGACACTAAATACGCAATTCATTACCCTAAATAAAATTTCTTCAAAACAAAGACAATCGCACATACATATATACATTAAGCAACACTTCCGATTAAACTAACATGCATTGAAACCACATATCAAAGAGATAAATCTAATACATAATTCCCTTTTTTTAAGCACACTCATATTTTTCACTACTCTATAAGGATTAAAAAATTCTATTCCTCTAAAATAGATCTGCTGAGGCTATCTGCATTTTTGTGGCTTTTACCTGACCGATGTATAATTTTGAAATTATATGGTTGTAATGCCAAAGCGCATCTCATTAATCTAGGGTTTGTACTGATGTTTTTATTTAACCAAACTAACGAATTATGATCGATCATAACTAAAAATTTATTCCCATCTAAATAATAATGTAATTTCTTAATAGCGAAAATAATACTAGCACACTCTTTTTCAGTTGTATTATAACGTTTCTCAACATCCGAAAATTTTTTACTTAAATAAATTATTGGATGTTCTTCATTTTTGTCATTTAACTGTGTTAAAATTATTCCCATTCCAACAAATGAAGCGTCAGTTTGTACAATAAATTCCCTTTCAAAATTTGGCGCGTAAAGACCGGTTTGTTTATCAATTTCTTTTTTAATTCTTAAAATGCATTTTCACATTCTGTTGTCCAAACGATTTCCCCTTTCCTTGCCTTCCCTTTAAAGCATCGGTCAAGGGAGCAGATATCACGGAACGCATGTGAATGTATCGTGAATAATAGTTCACTAAACCCAAGAAAGCTCTAATGTTTGTTTTGGTTTTCGGGGTGGGAAAATCTATGACGTTCTGAACTTTGACCTGAAAGGGAGATCTGAGTCCCTGGCCTACTTTATGGACTAAGTATGTAACAGAATTTTGAGCAAAGTTACATTTCGATGGTTTCCATCTAACGGTTTTTTTTCTAATCATTTCAATTTCATATTCCGGTCTCTTATAATATGGTTTTAGCATGTTGATATGATAAATTTGGAATTTTTCCCGTCTTCCAGGAATTTCTACTAAGTAATTAGTTTTCGAATTTTTACTTAAGATTGTTCCCGGACCTATCCATTGTACTGCTAATTTATTTGGTCTAGAGGTCGCCAAAACAAGTACTAATTCTCCATCTTTGAATTCGCGCTTTAAGGTCTTCTTATCGTACCATATTTTTCGCTTAACTTGCATCTCCTCCATTTTAGTTACAGCCACATCTTGACATCATTTTAGTCTATTAATTAACTTGAACATCAGATCATTCTCCTCGTCTGGTTCATCTAACTGTCTTTTCAAGTTTTTCATACGATTGCTAGTCTTTTCTAATTGTTCTTTGTATTGATCTGCGCGTCTTCTTTCATCATCTAATACCAATAATAATTCTTTAAAACGCTTTTCAAGCTCTCGACTAGATTTGGCAAGATTTTCTTTCTCCCTGGTTTCTTCTTCCAGTTGTTCCTCCAACTGACCAAGTTTGGATTCAAGTGAGGATACTGCAGTCTCAGATTTGGACCTTTGAACAGCTTTAACAACCTCTACAGAAAAGAAATCGTAACCGGTTGTCTCTTTAATTAATTCCGCTGTGTTATTCCCTAACAAATATCTATCGTTTTGCTTTAAATGATTTCCGCATACGGCTGCTTTGATTTGAACTGTACCAAAATCTGCGGAAACTTCCACGATCGCTAGGGGCAAACAGACTAATTCCATACTTAGAGGTTGTTTTATCAAGATTTTCTCACCCGTAAAAGAAGAGGAATTTATATATCTTTTACATACTAAATCAATTGTTGCTCCCGTATCTCTGAGGATTTTTACTCCCTTTCCATTCACAGACCCTGTACTAGTATATGAACTAAAAAAACTGAGGGTTTCGATTCCTTCGATGTTATTTAGGGATTCTGACTCTTTCCTTTTTATTAATTTAGGGCATGCAGTTTTTATATGACCCAGCGCAAGGCAATGAAAACATCGGGGGCCAGTACGCCTTTCAAAAGCCCTTTCCCTTGACTCAAAGCGTTGAGGGGGATAAACGGTTTGTTTGTGGGGGGAATCTCCGAAACTAGTTACTTTCCCTTTCATTCCCGATATAAGGGTTCTGTCGTTTTTATGAGCTCTATCACTGAATCTCGGTTTCATCTTTCTTACTTCTTCATAGTTTGCCCAATCGTCTAGGAAATGATATATCATCTCAAATTTTGCACGTTTTTTTAATTGGTCCGCGACCATCAGATCTTTTAGATCTTCAAAAATCTCAATTTCAAGCCCCATTAACCATTCTTCTAAATAATTCCTAATTTCAAAGGTAAAATCTTTCTATGTATTATTTACCTTTCTTTGATGCTGAACAAATTTTTGACGAAAGACTTCTGGACTTAATTTAAATCTTTGAAGTAACAATTTTTTTACATAATCATAATTATCTGCATGTTCTTCTGGTTCGCGAGCAATTAATTGCACTACATCTAAAGGTAACAAACCCAATAAATGACCTCCCAATCTTCCTTTTCAATTAAGGCCCTTTTTGCCTGACGTTCGAAAATTACAAGATATAAACTTATGTCTGATTGATTTGAATTAAACTCTGGTAAAAATCTCTTTAAATTTAACAGAGGTGTTGAAGAATGTGCTTTTATGGAAGAATTTGATTCCTCCATTCTTAAGTAACCATTCTCTACTTTAAATTTTTCTAAATCATACTTCATTTGGAGTTCTTTTTTTTTTTTAATTCATGTTCAGCTAAGTGTAATCTTTGTTCCCTTTCTATCCCTTCTAACCTATATTTTTCTGCTTTTTCCCATTCCTCCAATCTTAGTTTTTCCGCTTTTTTCAATTCCCCCAATCTTAGTTTTCCCGCTCTTCTATATTCTTGTTTCGCTTTGAGTGAATCCTCTTCCGCTTTTCTATTTGCAATAATAGTCTCAAACATGTTTTTTACGAATTCCTCATCAGATCCTTCACAATCAGTGATAGCCACTTTTATTTGCAAAATTGTCATTTCTGACGTTACATTTATCCCTAATTCTTTTGCGATGCTTAGCATATCTTGCTTTTCCCTTTTCCGAAAAAAGCCATTTTTTTTAACAATAACAGTATATATATATATATATATATATATATATGTCAAGTACAAATACTACCAACATTTTTTCTATTCTCTAGAAACAACACAAAAACAAAATGTTCCCATACAAGAATAAACATTAGAGTATCATAAAAAATTGTCTAAGAATTTTAAACCAAATTCTCCACTTAAATTGTAAATACAACTCAAGAAATATAAAAGTACTCACCCCTTTTGAAGTACTCTTGCGACTTGATACACTCTAAATCGCCGCCTGGCGGGTCACACTATTTAGAGATACAACTATGATGAACCACTTTTTTCCGACTCCGGGTGAGTCGCTCCTCCGGATGTTTATTCCCACAACACCCGTATTCTGGTCACCCCTGACCACTCGAGATAATCTGGACTCATTTGCTCCTGGCGACCGAGTCACGCCTCCGGATGCTTTTTTCCACAGCACCCGAATTCTGGTCGTCTTTGACCGAGAGATAATCTCCTGAACTCCTTTGCTCCTGGCGAGCCGCTTTTTTTTTTCTCCCACTCAGAGGGAAGGAAGATGCGAAAAAAAAGTGTCTTCGGTTGTGGGTACTTCGTAGATGGGTTGAGCCCTACTCGCAGTGATGAAAGCCAGTTCCCACACACAACACTCCTGTCACAGTTCTGTATATTTAAGAAAATGATCCGAACCACTGCCACCAATAATTAACCGCTGTACCGTTTGAAGATAATTTATTGTTATTAAGATAATAGGTAAATTCTGATTTTTAAGTTTAAAATATTTAATGTGATTATGTACAGCTATTATACAAAAATATGTGACAGGAAATACCAAGACGTCCGTCTGGACCGGGAACCAAGCAGGGACTGACGCTCTTTGAGGGCCATCGACCTCCAACGGCTTCTCGTCGGCGAATCTCCCTAATCTTCCCAAGCTGCCGAAATAGCTACGATCCCCCAACTGTTGACATCTCGGATATCAGGTGTCGCTAGGGCAGTCCAGATGCATGAGTGTCAAAGTTGGTAGCTTGACCAACAAACATTAAAGAAGGCCGATGAAAGTGGATATGTCACAGACGTTACAATGGTTTTTTGAAGCATCCGTAGGTATTATGAAATAACTCGGTAGTTATTGCTCACTATTTCGTCAAATAATCCTCTGATGATAAAAATAGGATGGGTTTTGTAATGAAATTCAAATTCATTGGTGTAAATTCTACATGGTAGCTCTGTGAAATACATCGATCTGGGGATAAAAATTATATGATGCCCATTAATATTCAAAGTATTAGAGATATTGCTTTTGTCCTCTTCCAGAATATTTAGATTTATTGTATCAGGAATATTGAGATGCAGAGGAGGAAAGTCACCGTTTCAAATTTGGGAGATAAAAATTTATTCGATAGCCTTCTTACTTTTTCCGACAATATTTTCTGATCAGCTATTTGTAAAAGTACAATGTTTGGAGTCCATTGTGGTGAACCCAATGCGATTCTGAGTGCTTTGGTTTGAATGATGGTAATTTGTAAGCAAAATCATAAACATCCCGCGATAATACTATCCGAATGTTGCCAAAATTACTAAACGAAATTTTATTTGTTAAAAGAATAATCATTAAAAAAATGATTTATTCGAAAAATAATCCTAATTTAGTATCAAAGAACAAAAAATAGATGTATAATCCAATTGGTAATCATAATTAAAGTAAAAATATGTAATAATCCCGAAAAAACTGTGTGTAAAGTATAAATTTTCGAAACGTGACATCATATGACATCATAGCATCGAAAAATCATTTAAAAATTAAATTTCAAAAAATTCAGAGTTAATTACGAAATAATAAGTACATAAAAACCCGTCCGGATTAAAAAGCAACGTTCTGTCAAAATTTCAGATCAAATGGTCCAGTAATTTTGGAGATTAGCGACTTTGAACAAACACACATTACATTTTTATTTATATAGATTTAACATTTTTGATTATTTTATTGAAATTGCTTATATGTTCTTTGAGGATGAAGGGATTTCAGGGCATAACATTTTTAGATCTTAAGTTTTTAAATATGAATTTTTTAGACATAACATTTTAAATGTAATTCTAGTTTTAAATTTAAATTTAATACTTTACTTAGCAAGATAAAGGTTATGTGTTTGGACTCAACGCACATCCTCGTCTTGCGGAGGGGGGAAATTTGTAATGCTTTAACTTAATTCCTATTAATTTCTCACCACAATAATTTTAATTTACTAAATTTGCCTATTCTCTCCTTTAAGAGATAATGTTCATTCTTATTTCCTGGTACGATTTTTTTTTTTTAATTTATTCAATCACGTATTCTAAGAAATTCGCTAACAATACAGTTCACATGGCTTCAGACCTGTAGGGATGATCCCTACCAGACTTAAAGTTTACACTTAAATTCCCTTGAAGTCCCTCCATCCAGACCATGTGTGACGTGTATAGTGAATTTTCCCTCATATATAACCAAAAAGCAGCGATATATATATATATATATATTGTGAAAACGATATAATTATATGAAATTTCTTTCAGATTATTACAATTCTATGAATTGTTAAAGTACTTTCTTAAAAAAATTATTTGTCATATCATCCTGAAATACAGAACTAAACAGATCATGAAAGAATATTAAGTAATCTATTTGGAATTGATAATAACCAAAAAAAAGTATTCAGACATTCAGTGGAATGAACAGAGAATCAAAAATAATAAAATCATTTATTTTGAGAATACACTTTCAATTTGCTTAATCTAGTTTTCACTAGTCTGCCAAACCCAATTTTTTCCCTGCAAAATAATAAGTTACCATTCATTGAGAATTAACAATGGATACTTTCATGAAAATATTACACGCAATTTCTTGGGAAAGATTAATTTTTACGTTAACTGTGAGGCAAAATCTAATTACTTATTCATTTATTCCATTAGACGTCTGGGAAACGCTGATTGATTTGAAATACCATCGCACATCAATTAACACACACATTATAATAAAAACAAGTCACTCCTAGATTTTGAGTTCAAGTATCACAATTAGTAAAAAACTAGCTGATACCCGCCCGCTTCGCTGGGCAGACGATAATATTATATTTTGGAACCTATACGTAAAATATCAAGAAATTTTTCAATTTTTAAATTTAATTATAATCTGAATTTAAAAATTTTAGAAATTGATTGTCTGTAATAATGGTTATCCATGACTTTCAAACATATGAGAAAAGTATTTAAGTGTTAATAATTCATCAATGAAAATGTAATTTAGTCCGTAAATCTGTCGTTGAACAGAATTCCGCATCACCGATGAGGTAGTGTGTAGTGCGATGTGTTCCCATTATTCTACATGGCTGATCCCCAGTAGGCCAAAACCATGTAAAAATTGCCAACATAAAAATAAAAATACATTTTTATATACATTTTTTTATTTTTTAAACCTGTTGAAACAATTTTTTTGTGTATTACATTTCTATTGTCTTTATTTTGAATGCATGGCAATTTTTGAGGGTGACATCTACATTTTTATTTTTTATTATATCAATTTATTTATCTTAATTATTACATTCATTATTATTTTATCTTATTCTTATTTTAGAAATAGTTAAATATTAGAAAAATATGAAATAATATGTCTACATTTCCAAAACATCTCTGTAGACAACATTCTTCGTTCGTTTTTCTGGTTGAAGGTTGATTAGATTTTCACGTGAACTAACTCTTGAACATGCCATATAAAATTGACCATGTGAAAAACAGACACTTTGTAAATCTACACCAGCTAATTTTAAACTCTGCCCTTGTGCTTTATTGATAGTCATCGCAAAGCAAAGTCTAACTGGAAACTGCAAACGCTTAAATTCAAAATGATAATCTGATGGAATTAATGGTATTCTTGGAATGAATATATTTTCACCCTCATACTTTCCTGTAAAAATAGTCGCTTCTATAACGTTTCTTTTTAGAGATTTCACTTTGAGTCTGGTGCTGTTACATAATTTAGGAGGATTTAAATTACGCAACAACATTATTGACGTACCAATCTTTAGGTAGCCTAGTGGGCAAGGTTTCGGATTCGTGGCCGGCGGTTTTCGCTCAGTCGCGGGTTCGATCCTTGGCCGCCAAAGACCCACCGTGTAGCCGGGGTGGATGCACGTTAAATCTGTCGGGGCCCAAAGTCCTCCCATTGGTGTGGTGTGGATGTTAGGAGAGGGGGGTACCAGCTCAGTTGTCGTCCTCGTCACTTGACCGTGGTTCAAAATAATTATAGAAAGAAAATATTCTGAAAGCTGATCCTTATGGTTAAGAAGACTATTCAAAGGTTCAGGGTAGGATCTAATAGCAGGAATTTGGACTTGATCACCGCTGCAGCACATTCCTGGAGGTTCTTCTATCAATTTTAAAGCATGGCACTACAAACAGGACAAACGTTTTCTGATATTTTTTATCTGCGATTTTATCATTTAAATAGTCAATATCTGTTATATATATTTAAAACCAAAGCTTTAGAAATCCAAGGCACTAATTTAACTTTTGATCTTTTTTCATTGCATTTAATTACAGCTGCCTGATTCATAGGGGGGGTTATTAGAAAAGTATTTTCGTATTGCTGCTCTATGTACTTCAGGATGGCTTTTAGTATATTTTGAAGCAACTTCTCTATGTATTTCAAGATGACTTTGAGTATACCTTCAACAGCGTGTCTTACTTGTTCATATCTAATTGAATTTGTGAATATTTTTCCTCTTTTTTTTACCTTTATTTAATTGAAGAGATATTATATCATTAATAATCTATTCACTTGAACTTGATAAATTAATGTTAGATATTGATTGAGTCTTTGAAAGTAGAATAGATACATTTTCTTGAGGATGAAACACTAAAGATGACACATTTTCTTCATTTTGTTTCACATTATCATCACCAAGATTAACTTTACTTTTATTTGTTAATCCAACTATTTCAATATAAACATCAAAATGTCCACTATTATAGTTTCCCGTAAAACGTAATTTTTTTTTCTCTGAATTGTTTCACCAACAGAAGCTATAAGGCAGACGCCTTGGTACACTTCGAACTGATAGGGAAATAGCTCTGCCACCGCCATAATTTCGCAAATAGATCCATACGTGTTTGGTTTACACCTTTCGGTAAAATATAAATCGTTAGTATTATAAGGAGCGCCAGGTAGCATTTGAGTGTAACATTTAAACCGATACCAGTTGTTAAACATGTGAGAAACGATAATATTTCTCATTTTATACGCCATCGATATGTCACCGAACACCAGCAAAGACAGAGACGAAAATAAACTTGCTCCGTAGCCAAGGAGTAGGTATTCTATCTATCCAAGTATATTCAACATCCATTATTAAAAACTATAACTGAAAAGTAAATAAGAAAAATCAATTTGTATTAACCTACAATGAAATACTTTTCAAGTTAAAAAATACAATTAATTTCTTAAAATCAAATTATTTAAAAATTCAACAAAAAATACTTACAAAAAGATAAAGTATAGTAAAAAAATTTAGCAAGAAATCACCCGTATTACGTTATCCTTTTTACATAGGGATAACTCTTACGCTAGCAGCATAGCTAAAACCGCATTTGAATAGACAGAATAGCTCTTAAAAAATCATATCATTAAAAATAATTCTGTATTCTGAAAACGATAAAATATCCAGCCATTTTAAAAAAACAAAAACGTTTATTTCCTAGAAACCATAAACTAAAAATTGCCAAAATACAAAAACAAAACTTTTGCAAAATGTTTAGATTAGGTTACAGTTAATGCGTACATCGCAATAAATATTTGACAGCTACTTATTTTTTTTTTTTATCAATGATATGAATAACATACCGTTATTATTCATTTGTTAAAAGCCAACTTCAATATCTTCGTAAGATTGCGTTTAGATTTACAAATGTAATTTATCAATCATTATTAATAATAAAATACTTTTCTCATAAATTTAAAACTTACGTCTAGGTTCCACAACAATAAAAAATTATTTTTTGCTGAGCAAAGCGGGCGGAAGTCAGCTGGGGTTACCATAGTATAGCTTTTTAAAATTCACAATGCAAGGTCATTGAAATGCTTCGACTTGGCGGTGGAAGATATTTGGTGATAAATCCATCCTCCATCAGCGCATCAATATTAAATTATTTGGTATTTTCCATTTCGCACGCGCAAATCTCGCCAAGTAAACTTAATTGGTAGCAATACACAGTATACATATAAAAAAAATATATTCCGTTTGGCGTCGGTCATATCATTTTTAGCGATAAAGTCGCCAAAAATGACATAACCAATGGATTAGAAAAGATTAAAGGATGAAAATTACATTTAGGATATGAATTCCGTAAAATCCGTTCTTAGTGAGCGTCTACATCGCAAAATGAGTAACTGTACCAAATTTCAAGTCAATCGGTTGTATAGTTTTAGAGATATCGTGATGAGTCAGTCAGTGGTATTTCGCTTATATATATATAGATTATATATAAAAATGCACTTAGAAAATAATGCGTTTTATTTACTTTTGCTTCACATATTTCTTTTTATAATTTAAAAACATGAAATCATAACACTTAAGTTATATTTGATGGATTGTCCGAAAAAATAAATGTCTTTTACAGTACCTTGGAAATTTGGTGACGCAGCATCTGAGATTTATCGGATTTTGAGCACTTTGATGTTTTTAACACTAAAACAGGTTGGAATTTTTTTTTTCACTTGATGCTTTTTCATATAGCAATTCGACTTCGTAATTTGTACGTCAAATTATTTTGCTCTTGAACTTTGAATAATTGTTTTTTAACATCTTTTCGTAGATCGTTAGCTATTTTATAAAATTAGCTTGAAATTTGGCTTCGATTATTTTTTTAAAATTTATCAGTATGCTCAAAATTCATTTTGGCACCGAATAACAATTCAAAAGGTGTCAATTCATCTTTGGTAGGCTGAATTATTAGTTTGTTGCAGTTCATTAACATGTTTATACAAATGCGAAAGATTTACAAGCACGCGAAAGGTCTGTTGAAATTAGATGATGTATATTTTCTTTCGAACAATGTTCTTCAAATTCTTTTGACGTAAAATCAGTGCCCCGATTGGAAATTATTCTTATTTGACTTCCAAATGTCACTACATTTTGCATTTAGAGTTTAGATATAACTTCAACTGATGATGTCGTATTCATGGGATATAACCAGATGAATCTTCATCCAATTCATATATATATATATATATGAATTGGATGAAGAAATCCTTCCTGCTTTCCTTTTTTTCGGTTTACTAGGATAATGTTCTTCTAAGTGTTTCTCTGTATACTTAACTCCTATAAGTCCATTTTTATGAGCATTGTTAATTATTTCATTTTGCATACTTTCAAGTGCAACTATTACTTCTTTACCGTCGGAAAACTTATAGAGAATTCCGTAAAGTTCAAAATAGTCTTCATAATTGGAAATTTTTAAAAGGTCTTTAATTGTTTCTATTTTGCTATTCTCGTACTGAGCTAATTTAGGTAAAAAAAAAATTTTTTTTCCGTAGAAATACAAAACATATTAATTGGGGATCTACTAAGAGCATCAACACGAGATATTTTTGAACTAGATTTGTGTGTTCTATTACATAATTAAATTCTTCCAGTAATAACGCCCATTGAGCAACTCGTGTAGACAAGTCTCTTTTGTTCACCGTTTTTTGAAATGCTAAACAGTCAGTTACAATTTTAAAGAGTATCCCTAGTAAGTAAATAGGACATTTTTAATAGTACCTATAACAGCAAGAGCCTCAAGTTCGTAACTGGAGTATTTCTTTTCAGCGTCTGAGGTCTTCCTACTCATGAAATACATTGGATGAAAACTTTTATTATTTGGAGACCTTTGCAGTAAAATTGCACCAAACCCATCCTGGCTAGTATCCGTATGTAGTTCCGTTTCATAATTTGGATTACATATTCCCAAAACAGGTTTCTGAGAGAGCAACATTTTAAGCTCATTAAAAGAAATTTTCTCTTCCTCATTGAATCTGAATTTACAATCCTTTTTTCAAAAGATTACTAAGAGGTTTAACAATAATAGAATAGTTAGAAATAATTTTTCTAAAATATCCGGTTAAGCCCAAAAATCTTTGGATTTGTTTCAAAGTAGTAGGTTCAGAAATTTAAGAACAGTTTTGTTTTTTAAAGTGAATGGATAAATACAACCCTTTTCTATCACATGTCCCAGAAATTCAATTATTTACTTCAAAAACTGAGATTTCTTAAAATTGATTTCTAAACCATATTCACATGCACGATTGAGAACTAGTTTCAGTCTTTCGATTCCATCCTTTTCGTTTGCAGATAATATTATGACATCATTCATATAGAGAAAAATAATGTCATCATTGATCAAAAGTCGAAAAATTGTATTGATGAATTTTTAGAAAACTGATGGTGAATTGTATAAGCCAAAAGGTACGTTCAAAAATTGATATTGTCCTTCAAGAGTGACAAATGACGTATATTTTCTACTCTGTTCATTTATATATATTAATGATATCAACATGAAAAAAAAAACAATTTTTCTTAAATCAATAATCTATATATATATAAGCGAAATACCACTGACTGACTCATCTCGAGATCTCTAAGACTATACAACCGATTGACTTGAAATTTAGCATAGTTACTCATTTTGCGATGTAGACGCTCACTAAGAACGGATTTTATGGAAGTCTTATCCAAAATGTAATTTTCTTCCGTTAATCTTCTCTTATCCATCGGTTATGTAATTTTTAGCGACTTTATCGCCAAAAATGATGTGACCGAAGCCAAACGGAATATATTTTTTTGTATGTATACTGCGTATTGTCACCCATTAAGTTTATTTGGTGAGATTTGCGCGTGCGAAAAGGAAAAATACCAAATAATTTTATATTGAAGCGCTGGTGAAGGATTGGCAAGATTTTGGCGAAGAGGCTCTTCATGCGAAATTTTGTGCATGTCGAAAATAGGAAACGTACATATTTAGCAATAGAAATAAATCAGTTTGGAATCCCACGGTTGGTGAAATTGTAGTTTAGCTCCAAAACTTAGCGAGATTTTGAAAAATACTAAAATGGCGACTTCTTACAGAGTAGCGTACACGCAAGCAATCTATATATATATATATATATATATATAAGCGAAATACCACTGACTGACTCATCACGAGATCTCAAAGACTGTACAACCGATTGACTTGAAATTTTACAACTTTTTTTAAGGGTTGCAGTCAGTTGCAATCCTAAATGGTCAGAAATCAAAGATGTCTTGAGGTAAGGACAAAAATCTTATGACAGACGCGATGCCATTGCGAGGGTATTTCATTTGAAAGCTAAGCACATGATGAATCTTCTGACAATAGGTCGCAGCTTTGTCAATACTAGGTATAACATGTATACGGTGGAATGAATTTTATCCCTATTTCATATATGTGGAGTGACTTTTTACTAATTTCTTTTATTTTTCTCACATATTTGAAAGTTGTGGATAACCCTTATTACAGACAATCAATTTCTTAAAATTTTAAATTTAGATTAACATTAAAGTTTTAAAAATTGAAAATTTTCTTGATATTTTACGTATAGGTTCCAAAATATTATATTATCGTCTGTCTAGCGAAGCGGGCGGGTATCAGTTAGTACAAAATACTCGCGATTTTTGCAATCGATCTAAAACATCTTCAATCAATGGTAAGAGAAATCTGTTTTTATCTATAAAGTGGTAAATTTAAAAGAGTACCCTCTTTTTTTTTTTTTTTTTGTATTATCCACATCTATAACATATGTAGCAAGACTTTCAACATCATTACTTGTTTAATACGTCTATATTTAATGTGTGGGTATAATTTTTTTCACTTTCTCAATGCGCAAGCTTTTTTTAAACATAAATTCATTGAACATCATTAGTAAATTTTAATCCGATTCTGCGCAAATGATTTGAGTAAATCGTCGTCTTCTTTCAACGCTTTTTATTTATTTTTTATTTTTGGAAGCTCATTTCGTAAGATTAGGAATAGTAACAATACAAATCGTCTACATGAACTAATTCTTTGATTTTAATGAATTCCGAAATGTACCAGGACATATATATAATTCAAACTTGTATTGCTTCACTTGTGATACAGGACAGCTATTGCTGGTTTCAGCAAGACGGAGCCACTCCACACACGTCAAACCAAATAATGAAATTGCTTAAGGAGTTATTTGATGACCATCTAATTTCAATAGACCACCCCATACCCAGTTATATTTTTTGTGGTGTTATCTCAAAGATAGGGTTTTCCAGAGAAGTCCTGCAAACATCGATGTATTAAACAAATCATAACTGAAAAAATCTCGTCAAAAACACCAATAATGTTGCAAAGTGCGTTTTAAAAACTTGGTTCGAACGTGTTCATGTTTGCATTCAAAATGGTGGTGGACATTTTCAACATTTGCTGTAAGGAATGATAATGCAAAAAATTTGAATTAAATGGTATTTTTCAAAAATAAAATTATCACAGGATTAAGTAACATTGTGCGTCTCCGTTTCTGTTTTACCTCACAAATAAAATTGTTATAGTCCAACAGTGTTGTAAATTGCCTCACACACTTAAACAATTATACTTCAATGTTAGAATGGTTGTCATATCCATCAGATTTAAGGGTTATAAGAAAAACCAGCTGGTAGTCTTTTAAATTGATCACCCTGTATAATTTTACTTAGTTTTTTATAATCTATACATATTCGTGGAAGATGAATGAACTTTTGCCTAATAGAGTTCTGTCTCATGAATTTTTACCTAATAGAGTCTGATTCTCCTAGGAACCAAGAACACTTACACATCAGGAGTCCAGTTTAGCAGATGTCAATTCCTGCTCCGGTTGGAGTGCTCAGAGCCAATACTGTTTTATCATTTTCAGTTATTCAACCGAAATAAAGGAATATGTCCATGGTTTTGGAAGAGGCTTGGTAAATTCCATTAGATCTAAAATTTCCAAAGAGAAGAGATATTCAGAGCTCTACAAAACGTTCCACTAGAACGTAGTGTCCAAGGACATTGCATACTTTTTTAGCGTGTGACATGCACTCCAAAAGGCGTAGAAAGTGGAAGTGAGACAAACACTTTATTTTGTAAATATCGTCTAAAGTATTTTAAATTAACTGCAATAAAAATAGTATAGATATTTATCTAAGTATCACATATTTTTCATTCAGCGCAACTAAAAACCAAATAACTATGACACTAAAAAGCATTCAGTTATTTGAGCATCAACAAACTTATTTTCCGAAAAAAGTAGTTGATATATTGGTTCATTATTTTATGTTAAAATACTTGATTCTATATCAGTTGATTTAATTTTAATAGGTTTGTAATTTAGAATAGACTGACGCACTTCATTGTAAAAAGATTTCGAAATATTATACCTTATGTTTAAACTAACGGTACAGGGCATTAGGCGCCAGACGTGAAAAAGAAATAAAAAGAGAATTTTTGTCAGTTCTGAGTAGAGAGACAAGGAAGATGTTGAAAAGCGAACTATGTTTGTGAATTTGATATACTCGCAAATTATGATATTTACTTATAGTTAATATTTGTTGTGTTGTGACATCTTAACGTTAATTAAAGAAATTGATGTCATTTGATTGAATTTATTTGACTTTGTGTGGATTATTCAAACCTCAACATCTTTCCCTGACGAAGCGAAAATGATGACTACCATCAGACAGGTAGGAACTTTCGATTTATTCTTTGATATGCAAATTGCAGTTTAATCACCCTATATTTTTTTCAATTTTATCAAAATTAATATTTACAACTATAACTGATAAAATATTGTTTTATCAATTGTATAAATGGAGACTTATTTTTTACTGTAAATCCTTTTTCATTATTATAACTTCAACTTCCAAAATTATATCAAATCCTATTATAGCATAGTACCGTTTTCAACAACACATATATCAGTAGTGTACTTAAAGTTATCAATGTGTATGTCTTCTTTAAATACACCTAAAGGCTTTATTTTACAATCTCCTAATCTCGATAACATTTAATTTCATCGATTCAGTTTACAAATATTTAACTTTTCAAATATATTTTTAGAAATTAACGTAACTTCCAGTATCTATCAAATAGTTAATATTAAAATTACCAAAATGAGCCATTTTGAACAGGTTTGCTTGTTTAACAATATTGAGAGATGTTGCACTATCATTGGGTTTATTTCCATTTATAATTTCGAGCATCCAGACACTTTGCCCCAAAAGTTTTGATATCTGAAACATTTAAAACCCCTGTTTTAATGTGTACAAAATTTAGATAAATGTCCTTTACCACCACAATTAAAACAAAATTGAGTATTCTGATCATAATTACTTAATCGCTTCTGTCTCACAAAATCATCAGGTTTTTGTTTTACTTTATTAAAATTATATTTACTTTTCATAAAATCATTTTGATAACTTTATAAACTTTAAATTCAAGCTGATTGACCTCAAAGTCTTGAATCAAACTCTTGCAGAGCACACAAATTTTATCCAAAAGGTGATACACTACTAAATGAAGTAAGATCGTAATTTAATTCGAAATAGATAATTTTTTTTCTTTTTTCATCATGAGTCTATGCCGCTTCTGACTTATGTGGTACTCCTATTTTATTGTGTTTGGACGGCCAAAATCATAAAACATGTGGAAATTTACAATATTTAATTAAAACATTTCACATCGACATTTACACCAACACAAAACAATTCACATAATTATCGATTTTATATCGTCTTAAATCATCTGCATCGTCTATAAAGTCATGTTTCTTGCACGCTTTCGGCTGACTCGCTGGACTATAATCTCGCCTGACTGAACTAACGCAATCTATAGAATTACAATCAGCGGTTAATTCAAATCCCGCACTCACGCGCGTTTGTGTAATCAGGATCATATAAAGAACAGATTATAAGCTCTAACACATTTTAAAAATTATTTTGAACAAAAATACTAATAAAAGAAAAACCATATAATTAAAAAGGTAACCAAAAATCAAATTACAAGTATTATCAAATAGAAAATTTTCAATGAAAAATTTACTTACATAACACATTGATCAATAACTCCCGAGACTAACCCAGAGATGGCGCTCGTAGTAAACCAGTAACCAGGTCTTTCTAGAGTACTAACCTTTGCTTGAAACGTGTCAAAATTTTAAGTCGATCGGACCAGGAAAAAGGTTTTTTGAAGTGAAGTGAAAAAGGTTTTTTCCAAGTGGGTGCCGCGATTGCTTTCGATGGAACAAAAACAGCAACGAGTCGATGATTCAGAAAGCTGTTTATCGCTATTTACTCGCAACAAAAAAGATTTCTTGCGAAAAAGAGAAAAAAATTTTTTTGGGAAAAAAAAAAGATTTGGAAAAGCGTTGGAACGATTGTATCACCCTAAAAGGTGATTAACAAAAGGTGTTATGTTGATGAATAAAAAAAAATTTTGCAAAAAAAATGTTGTTTTCAATTTTAGACTCGGGTGTTATTGATCGATGTGTTACATCAAATAATATATGAATTTGATACAGCCTAAAAAATATAAAAAATCACTTCATAATGTTTAAGAAGCAAACTAATTTAAATGATAGCAAAGTAAGATAAAAGCAACAGTGAAAATAAAAAAAATTGTGATAATGCAATTGATACTATTACATACTTTGGAATGGAATAATGTGTGTTTATTCCAGTATTAATGTTCCTACTATTGCACTTCAGTGAATTACATTATAACAAGATGGTTAAAAACCGAAAATTCGGTAGAATCAAAATTTCTACCAAAGGAAAGAGGAAAGAAGGTAAACAAAGGAAACATATTAATTTAGAACTAAAAATACTAATGTAGCCGTAAATTTTTTTAAAAATATTTTTACATCTCTTCATAATTTCAACTTAAAAAGAGTTATAATGATTACATCACTAAAGACCAGTAAATGCAAACGTATAGAAATACTTATAACTTAATACAACAGACACGTCACCATAGTTCAAACATGAGGAACAAATTAAACACTACAAAAAAAAAGAACAAAATGAAATTTGTTATGTCTACCTACAAAACAGTAACATCACACCCCCCACCCCACCCCACACACATATATATTCTCCGTGGAGTATAAAACAGGTAACCAAAGCTTGTTTGAGTGGGCTGAATCGTTTACAAAGGAAGAGCTAAGGTAAACATGCTATCACGCCGTTTTCGAAGACAATATGAGCAGCTGTGGCAGTTTGAGAGGGGGAGAATCATCGGCATGATGGTAGCTGGGTGGTCCGCTAGGCGAGTAGCTCGTCAATTAGGCAGTTCTGATTGTGTTGTGAGGAGGTGTTGGGACCAGTGGATCCGATAGATGTCATTTACACAAAGACCAGGCTTAGGACGCCCTCGACAGATCAGTAGTCGAGAAGACCGCCACATCGTAAGAAATGTACGAGTACAGCCAAATGCTTCATCGGCCGCCATCCAAGCACTGGTTGCACCTTCACTAGGGCCCCCTGTGTCTTCTCGAACCATACGAAGGCGCCGGGCTGAAGGACATTTGAGATCGCGATGCCCATTATGTGTGCTGCCCTTGACGCCCACCCATCGACGCCTCCGTTTGGAGTGGTGCCGTGCACGAGGAAACTGGACTGCAGCGGAATGAAACCAGGTTGTCTTTAGCGACGAATCCAGATTCAATCTCAGCAGTGATGACAATCGTGTGCGTGTGTGGTGAACGCCTAAATCCTGTTATTGCTTTACAGCGACACACCGCTCCCACAGCTGGTGTGATGGTACGGGGTGCCATTGCTTGCAATACATGGTCACCCCTAGTATTGAACCGGGGCACCATGACAGCCCAGTGGTATGTCCATAACATCCTGCAACCACATGTGTTGCCACTCATGCAACAGCTCCGAGGAGCCCTTTTTTCAACAAGACACAGCAAAGGTGTCACAAGACTGTCTCTGCACTGTTACTACCCTTCCTTGGCCTGTCCGATTCCCAGATTTGTCTCCAATCGAGCATATCTGGGATCATTTGAGACGCGAGTTGCGCATTCCACGAGTTTGAATGAACTAGAGGCAAGGTTACAGCAAATATGGAACTAAACGTCTCAAGACATCATACAGAACTTGTATGCCTCAATGCTCGATCGTATCGTATCGTGCATTCGCGCTACAGAGGGTTCAATAGGGTATTAAATCCTCCGTTCTTTTGCCTTTTTCTCTGAAATAAATGATCCTTTTTCTTTGATTTTCAAATCATTTACTTATATCAAAATAGTCATTACGTATGTAAGATTTCGTTTCATTTTGACGACTCCTTCTTGGTGCGCGAATTATTTTGTCCATGAGTGTACATAGGGTTGGTATAATACAAAAATATAACCAGTCAATAGTTATAATATACCCTCATGATCATGCGTAACACTCATCGGAGTCGCAAGATATGAAACAGCAGTAGCAGAATAGAACCAAAAAATGGGTTAATAGGGGGTATGCTCCCCTCTCACAAATATACAGGCCTCGCATCGTGATTTTAAGCTGGAAATAAAGGAGTTTATGAGTTCTTGTGGCAATTTGTTCCACTTGTTCAGCAATGCTGTTTTCAGGATTTGGATGGTTCTCGGAAGGGGCTTACGAATTGCAATTGCTATCCCTAGAGTTTCTCAGGCATGCTCTGTAGGATAGAAGTCTGGAGATCTTGCTGGAAAATCCATCCGACGAATATCCTCACTTTCCAGAAATTCGTCGACCAGATGAGTTTTATGTGACCTCGCATTGTCATCCATTAAAAGAAAGTCAGGACCGATTGGACACCTGAAAAGGAGGATATAGGGCTCCAAGATCTCTTCCCTCAAGAGTCGAAGTGCCTCTTTCAAATACATGGCCGTGTGTGCGGCCATCCAGCATCATGCCTGCGCAGATCAATACCCTCGGCTGCCGTAATGGTTGATTTCCTGGACATTGGAAGGCAGGTAGTAGATCCCTTGTTCTCTCCATATGAAAGAATTGAAAAAATCACCGGTTAGGCTGAACCAGGACTCATCAATGAAGAGAACGGTCACCCATTGATCCATGCTTCAATCTGTATGATCTCCATATCATTTTAAGCGGACTCTCCTGTTCGCTGAAATGAGCGGAACGAAAACAATAGTCTGCTTGCAAACAGCTCTCTCTCATAAAGTCTTTCTGGAAAGAGTCACCCTTGAAACTCGGGTTATTGTGGATGCATACAACTCATGACAGACCTGAGAAGCTGTAGCATCCCTATTATGTCTCGCTAAAATGGACAAATTATGATCTTCTCTGGCCATCATGGTGACTTTGCCGAAGCTTTCTCTCGATGGATCCGGTATCCTTAAACTGTTTCCATAAGCTGGATATGCCGCTGGGCGTTTTCTCAAGTTCTCTGCAAATCTGGATTTGAGACTGTCCTGCTCCTAGCCTACCCACAATTTGTCAAAATATTGGTGGTTACTCAGTTTTACTGTTTGAATTTAATTTAAGTGATTGCTGCAAAGAAACATCAAGAAATTCAGCGAAATGCGCTAGAGAATGAAAGCCGATTTTGGTACGTGTTCTTATAAATCCTGTTTTTAGACTAGTCCCCCCCCCGCATATGCTTGCGTATTCAACATACAAGATTTGCATCTTTGTTTCGAAGAAGTATTTTTACATTTTGTTCAATTTTTTTCACGAAATTCTTCAAAATATGCAAATTTTTTTAATTTTGAACACCGATGTATACATATAAAGCTCCCTGGACTGACCATCATTCAACATTGAACCAACAAAAGAAAAAGATTCGAGTGCCAAGAAAAAGTGGTCATGAATAGAATTCCTCCAAATCATTATTGTATCCTTCAGAACTACCTAAAAAATAGCCACTATGTTCTTCATAGTCGAGACAGAGGACCAGCCAAGGAAATACAACTTCACACCTTCTACGATCACGAGTCTATTTTGAAACAAATTATTGTTTTTTTTTTTTAGATTTGTAACTCATAACTATTAATATCTCATAAAAATCATTTTGTGCAATTTTTTTTTTTTTAAAAAATTGTAACTATTATTCACAGAACCAATTTGCAGTATGAAACTGAATGTTACTTGAGCACATGTAGTACCTTAAATTATTAATTACCTATAGGATTAGTACCTTAAATTATTAAATATACCAGACATCCGTACAAAGCTAACTTCATGAAAAAATTAAACACATTTACAATACAAAGAAATAACAAATATCATGATACAAATGTATTAACTCATTGAATAAAAGACATATATTCGCTCAAAAAAAATTATATACTTATTACATATGTTTAAACTATATATTATTATAAATACGTTTTGTCAGATTTTAAGGGATACAACTCAAACTATCAGCATTTTGATGTTGTATTTTCCCTTGCGATAAGCAATCTCATAGTTAAATGTTTGTAGAATTAAGGCCCATCTTAAAAGTCTTGGATTATTTCCAGTATTTTTTCCAACCATAACAATAGATTATAATATATTAGTTTGTGAAAAACTTTTGGGGTCCATCAGGATAGTATTTCATCTTTTTTAGTGCAAAAACAATTTCTATATACTCTTTTTGTAGGCGAAACTTTTTTTGCTTATTAACATGATGGGATCCTCTTCGTTTTCAGTAACTTGATATAGTATAACATCAATTCCGAGGTTCGAGGAATCACATTGAATTACGAAGGGTTTTTGCTAAAGTCAGGACTAAATAAAACTGGTTTTTAGATAACTTATCTTTGAGACTCTCAAATGCATTTTGACATGATTTATTCCAGTCAACAGCGGATTTGCGTTTTCTGTATTTGTTTCCTGAAGTGCTGTCAGCAAAGGTCCCCGCGCGTCCGCATTTAATTTAGTAAAGAGTTCTGAAATAACAGAAACAATTTTTAACGTCACTTTTTTCTTATCTCGAGGTTTTTCGTAGACGGAAATCGCAAATTCTTTGAGTAATCACTAGTAATTTTTTTACGTCTCTGTAGTAATTAGGGCAAATAAAGAAATAAAATCAAGCATCTTTAGTTTTCTCACACCCAAATTGGCTGTTGCCTCTTTATGACAAAACGTCTTTCGTTTCTCACTAAAGTTTTCTGGAACAATTATTAGTTTCCTTTCAATGCCATTACTGTCTCGTTTCTTAAAAAAAATATTGTTTTTTAAATAATTATTTGCTTTAGAAGTTTTCTCTATTACTCTTGCGATAAGTGGTTTTAATTCTTTCTTTTTGTGTTATTCAGCTACAAATTCTTTTGGAAAGGTTTTTATGAGCTTGCTCTGAGAGTTCGTCTACCACAATTAGAATTTCTTTCTTCTCATTTTCTTTTTCATCTTCAGATATATTATCATTCAATTCTTTACAAATTTTTTGAATGGATAGGCTTTGATCATCATTATTCAATTCTAAAACCTTCTTCTGAATTCTATTTTGCATCGTATTTAACATTCAAAAGAACTTGCACATCTTCGATCATTCGGCAATATTCGAACACAACAGCAGTCCTGCTTCCTAGCAGATATTTACCTTGATCTAAGGAACCTCTTAGAACAATTGCCTTCGTTATTATATGTCCCATTGAACATTACAGTTCAATTTCTACAAGAGACAAGCATACTAATCTTTCTTCAAATGGCGCTCTTAACCACACCTTTTTATTAGTATATATGTAGAAAGTGTAGTGATAAGATTGTTCATCCCGAATCTACAAGAAAAATACTGCGAAGAAAAGCAAGAAAAATACTGCGCTTGTCAACACCGGAAGTACTGTCAGTCTACTATGAGAAAATACCAGAAGAAAAATCATCGATCCAATGAAGCTAGCGAAGATCAAAATTCTCTTAACAGGCATAGGTGATGCTCAAGTCACTACGATAGGATCTTTCGAACTAGAATTTCAGATGGATGAAGTAAACTATACACTTGCTTGGCATGTGGTACCTACAACAAAACAAATGTTCGAAGCAGTCATAGGTTCAGATATTTTAGAATGAACATAAGTCAACTTCATGAAGAATGATGTAGAATTAGTTAAATATGAAAATAAAGCATTCTTAATGCATATACTAGCGGAAAACGTCTAAAAAGTAGAACTGAATCACATAGGAGATCCTGAGATCAAAAAAGAACTTACGAAAATGATAGAAAGCTACATGCCTGAAAAGATGGCAAGCTTCGATGCTACCATGCGAATTATTTTCAAGGCTGATGAACCAGTTTGTCTATCATAACACCGATTAGCATTTACGGAAAGAAAAGAAGTAAATAAACAGATAGAAGAATGGCTCAAAGAAGGCATCATACGCCTGAGCTCATCAGAATACGCCAGTCCAGTCGTAAATGTTAAAAGAAAGATGGAACTTTGAGAACGTGCGTCGATTACTGAAACTCATTCAGAAGCTAGTGAAAGATAAATTTCTTTTACCCCTCATCGAAGATGTTTTAGATGCGCTGCAAGAAGCATAAGTTTACTCCACATTAGATTTACGAAAATTCACATCTCTTATTGTCATCCTCCAAGCATTTTTTTTTTTGTGTACAGCTATTCCGAAAGTGATCTACTTAAGCACAGCTAAAGGTCGCGAAAAGTTTTTGCTTTCCATTTACAAAATTTTCGAAAAAGCAGGATGCTCCTATTTTTTTTTTCCTTTTAAGACGCGGATGGTCGACAACAGCCGCTTGAGTTGGGTATTTTTATTACTCTGGAGAGCTGTAAAAGGGGAGCTGCTGTAATTAGAGTTTGGGGTTCAGATTATTCAGATCAGAACTTCGAAGGTGTTCGACATATCTATTGAATTTCAATAAAAGTGTTTCAACAAATGAAGAATAAAAAATATCGTATGAAAAAATTGGTGGGTTAAAAGTTGAAAAATGTTTGTTTATTTCAAACGATAGAAAAATTCTTTTTTCTGTCATTTTCAAAAACTTTTTTCTTAAAAAAAAAAATCATTTTTATTTTAATATTACGATTTTAACTGGGAAAAAGCATCCTATATTCATTGTTGAATACGAGACCAAGAAATACAAGATAGTTTGCATGTTTTGAAAAAAGTAACGATTAGTACAATGCCAACTTTGCTAGATTCATACAGAACGTGTCCAGAAATAGCGCCACGCTCATGTCATTGTCACACGCTTAGCGTTTACCCACGATCTGTGACTATTGACCAATTTTTTTACAAGAGTAGAAATGGCATATTTTTGTACACGATGGTTAAATTTGTGAAATAAAAACTGAGATTCTTCCATTCAATTATATTTTAAATTTAAATTAACTAAGAGCGAATTTTTAATTGAAACTAAAATTTAGTAAAGTTGATATTATGTATTTTTTGATTGACATTAGAAAAGAATATCATGAAATTGCCGAAAGAGCTGTGAAACATCTAATATCATATGTTTCAACATATATATATAACACATCAATCAATAACTCCCGAGACTAACCCAGAGATGGCGCTCGTAGTAAGCCAGTAACCAGATCTTTCTAGAGTACTAACCTTTGCTTGAAACGTGTCAAAATTTTAAGTCGATCGGACCAGAAACAGCTGAGTTATCGAGGTTGGAGTAAAGTCGTTTTGTAGTTTGTTTAAAAAATGGAAAAAACCGAGTTTCGTGTTCTGATAAAACATTGTTTTTTAATGGGTAAAAACACCATGCAAGCGAAACAATGGATTGAAAAATGTTACCCGGACTCTTGTCCATCAAAAGCAACGATTTGTTGGTGGTTTGCCGAGTTTAAACGTGGTCGTATCGACACAAATGACGCGGAACGCTCGGGTAGACCTGTGGAAGCCGTTACACCGGAAAATGTGAGTGAAGTGACAAAAATTATAATGAAAGATCGTAAAGTGAAGCTCCGTGAGATTGCTGAGATGACACAGATATCATATGGAAGTGTATTTACTGAATAAGATTTTTTGAAGTGAAGTGAAAAAGGTTTTTTCCAACTGGGTGCCGCGATTGCTTTCGATGGAACAAAAACAGCAACGAGTCGATGATTCAGAAAGCTGTTTATCGCTATTTACTCGCAACAAAATTTAGAAAAGCGTTGGAACGATTGTATCACCCTAAAAGGTGATTAACAAAAGGTGTTATGTTGATGAATAAAAAAAAAAATTTGCAAAAAAAAATGTTGTTTTCAATGTTAGTGTCGGGAGTTATTGATTGATGTGTTATATGCGAAAAATCTTTCTCTTTGTACGCTGCGACAAAAACAAAATACAGAAACAGATTGGATTCTAAAGAAGACATTAGGTTGCAGATTTCAACAATTATTCCAGTCGTAAAAATACTTTGCAATAAGAAACAATCATGGTCAAGTCATTAAAAAATTTCTTTTCATTAATTTGTTATATTTTAAAATATGGTTACTTTTGTTTATTATTCATAGGCTATAATTTAGGAAACCAAAAAAAAAAAAAAAAAAAAAAATCCATTTGTACCATGGCAACATACTTCATATTCAATAAATAATTTTAAATTTTAATGGGGTATATATCCTTCAAAATGTGAAAATATTTCTAACCATTTTCGAAGCACATTTAAATTTTGATCTTTCCGTTTCTTTAGTGTTTTCAAACTTAAAATACATATTCGCGTTATATCTTTTAAAAAAAAAATGTCATCGATAACTACATCTTACACATCAGTTATTACATATCCGGCTGTGAGAGAAACTTTTTCCCTTTTAATTTTGTCTTTCAAAACAGTACACTCAAAACACTTTAGTTCAGTGAAGTTGAAAGACATTTCCTCAAAGTATTCATAACAAATTTTGTAAGCAATTTTAAATTTTAGAAATGTATCCATAATCCCAGGATTATAACCCTACAAAATTGTTAGTTTATTCTTTAGTATTAACGGTACGAATTAATCATCATATATCGTACTATATTGCAATAAAAAAAAAACTATAGCTGAAACGTTATCATAACTATTTAATTTCTTGTGTAATTTCATAGAAAAATAATATCTGGCTGTAGAAAAAGAAGAGTGTATGTTTTGATCAATAGAAAGGGTGATATTTTTTTCCTAGTGTAAGGTATTTTTCCAAATTTAAATAACATGACCGAAGCGGATTATATAATTTCAAAATGCACTCTACTTGTTCTGTGTGTGTGCTGGTTTCAAAGTAAACCACCTCACTTTTGAATAGCCGAGGAGCTTTTTATATTCAATATCAACCTCAACGCAAAATTGCTCTTGATTTGCTTCTCAAGCCGTAAAGGGACTAAAATATATGTCTTAGTTTAGTCCACATTATTCACAATATGTAAAAATAATATTCTTCTACTAATTTTAGTCCATTTTACAAATTGTACTTAAAAACTGCTATATGTGTTTATTAGATCAAAAATTCGATTAAATAACTGTCTTTTTCCCTATAAAATATATAAAATGTACAAGAATAATGTTCCAGAGTTCCCCCTGAGGGACCCCCATAGAATCAAAATCGTAAGTGCAATCTTTACAAAAATTTATCCGCATTTTCCTTTAGGCCTACATAGACTGCCTACAAATTGCTTCATCAAACATTTAATTTGAAAGTGTAGTGCGTGGCAAAGGGTTAAAAAGCAAATATGAAACATAATTAACAAGGTGATACTTCAGTTTTCGAGAAAAAAAAAAATACGTCATTAAAAATTTTCGAAAGATATATAAAACACATATTTTATGTACAGTAGCACAAATTTAAAGTTATCAACTAAAATGAATGATGAAATGACGAATCAATTATAAAAAATTATGGAAATATTGGGTTTAAAAACTTAATACACAAATAAAATATCGCGATAAAACATATTATATGGTATTTGATGATAATCGATAACTACACTAATTGCTATTTTTTTTTTTTCATTTCATACAAAATTATCAGTTTTAAATAATTTTGTTAACTTGGACATTGAAGCCGTTTATAGATTTTTTTTATTGTATTAATATCCATAAGTTTTGTCCAACACTCGCAATAGAAAATGCTCCATTGCAGATTATACATATAACCAAAGAAATGTCATTTTAATTGCTGTCTTAATAAGTGGAAACTCATTTTTAAATATTCATTAAAACGTTTTTTTACTCCTCTTTGAAAAATCGATATTACTCTGAAAAAAAAAACTTGTACTAGTAATATTTAGCTTAAAATTATGTCAAATCACTTTCGTTTATTTGCGGGGGGATCCCCGAAATGATGAAATCCCGTTCGATGAACAGAAAACTTATGGTGGGAATACAATTCCCTACTAAATAAGCGAATCCAAACTTTTTTTTATGATAAAAACTGCATTTAGAAGGAATTAGCTTTTAGTTTTCATTAGCGTCGCACTAGAAGCAACACGAAGACCATTGACGACGGACCTCGTAATTTTGAACCTCTGTCAAGTGACGAGGACGACACCAGAGCTGGCACCCCATCTTCTAACTTCCTCACCATGCCAACGGAAGGACTTTGGGCCCCAACAGATTTAACGTGCATCAGCCCCGGCTACATGGCGGGTCTTTTGTGGCCAAGGATCGAACCCTCGACTGAACGAAAACCGTAGAAACCATGACCACTAGGCTACCGCGGCCACACGTTTAGATGGGAATGGGTTGGAATTTTTAAAAGTTTACATAAAATTGCAGTTATAGTTCATAAATGTTTTAGGAGTACAAAAGGATGCAACTGAATATTTTGGTAATACAGATTTTAAAAGGAATATGGTTTGCGAAAAAGGAGTTCAAAACTCCTTAAAGGAGTACGGTTGGTATTGTACCTTAGGTATTGTTATCTCGCAACAATGAGTTGGAAGTCCATTCTAAAATCCTTTGTTATTAAAATGTATAAAAAATTACGCGTCTTATTTTTGTATTTGTAATTTTTACATTTTTTCCTGAAAATTGTAATTGTCAGAGTGATATTCCCCAAAACTGTAGGGTCCTGAGCTTTTGCACAAGTTGTTCTTACCTAAGGCTGACTCTACCTAATCAAGTGAATAAGCCGTATTCTGTTCAAGATTGTGGCCTTGCAGATTGTATTTTCTATCTATTTTAGATGTCAAT
This sequence comes from Nephila pilipes, assembly GCA_019974015.1. Classification (NCBI taxonomy): domain Eukaryota; kingdom Metazoa; phylum Arthropoda; class Arachnida; order Araneae; family Nephilidae; genus Nephila; species Nephila pilipes. Next base: position 864,804 of record BMAW01034015.1, read on the forward strand.
TTCATATCTTCTACACCAATATGATAACAGTGTACAATTTAATTTAAAATTGTAATTGAATTTAAAATTATAAAATTATTAACATTTGCGATAATGTCACTTATGTCTATTTTTAATAATCTCTGAATGCATTAAACTATTATTTTATTATGTTGGTGCTTTATTTAATATTGTGTAACATAATAATTGTTTAATATTGTGTAATAATTAACAAACAAATTTCGAACTGAATTTTTAAATAATTATTTCTGAAACTATTGTAGATATGCTCATAATTTTTGAACACCGAAGTTTTAGCATCTCAGCTTTGCTTCCAAGTAAAAGTTTTATTTTATATTCATCAAATTTTTCGTTTTTAACTGAATTGTACAAACTTATGAAATATATGAAAATATGCTAGCGATGAAATGTATTAAATTTTGAATTTTGTATTTTAAATATTCATAGAATTGTAAGTTTTTGTGATTAATAATTTTTAACTGTGTATGAACCATACATAAATATTTTTATCGTTATTTGAAAAACAGGTTTTCAGTGCAAATGTACAGTTGACACGCGTATGAACAAATATAAATGTGTACAGACATTTTTAATTACTAATTATTTGAAAAATCAAGTTTGAAAAATATGAATTTGAGGGGGAAACTTCATTCATCTTTTCTTTGAAGGAAGCTGTAGTTCAGTTATTTAAAATTCGGATGTATTTCGTAACTTTACATTATAAAACTGGGAATCGTGTGTAAGCTGTCCTGAATACCTAACTTTGAAATTTTTAAAAAAAAAAAAAAAAAACTAATAGATTTAAAAAAAAGTTTGGTTTTCTTGTTATTTTTATTAATGCATTAGAAATTTTTAAAAGTAATGAATACAGGAGCTTAAAAAGTATTCATTTGTAATAATTGAAAAACTTAAAGCGTTTCTGATTTTGTCTCGTTCGTTTTTTTTTTTTTTTTTAATTTTTCTCACTTTATTATGAAATAATTATTATTTTAAAAACTTAAAATAGTGATTACAGTAACACAAATGAAACAATAGAATCTATTCATTGTTTTCATACATTCTTTGAATTTAAACACACACACACATATAAATATATATATATGTATATATATATATATATATATATATATATATATATATATATATATAGCGATGTTTTTAAAGATTTATAGATATAATATAAAAACTTAACTCCATTTGATAATTTTAATATGAGGGAATAAAAACATGAGTTTTTAGCAAGCAAAGAAAACATAGAAAAAGTAATTTGTCCAACTAGATAAAACAGTAGGTTTCCATCTCCACCTAAATTTGTTAAAGCTTCAAATGAATATTAATTAAAAAATGTGAATAAAATCTAGTTAATTTTGTGATGGAACTTTAAAGCGTTTTTGGATTGGTTTAATAAAATGGTTTTATAGCGAAAGCTAGGTCAAATAACGCATTTCTTTCAAACCCAATAAAATCTCAAACCAAGCTGACCGACAGACACTTACACTTGAAAGAAAATCTTACCCTCTAAATAATGTTAAGAAGTGTCAGTTCTTAATGCAAAAAGTTGAATTTTTAGGTCACATAGTAGAGAATGAAACCATCAAGTCCTCAGTCGCAAGAACATTAGCAGTTGCAAAGTTTCCAGAACCAACGACAGTAGAGAAAGTACAAAGTTTTCTAGGATTAACAGGATATTTCCGAAAATACATAAAAAATTACTCAAAAATTGCGAAACCGTTAAGCGACCTCACAAGGAAAGGAAATCCGTTTGTTTTTAGAACATAACAGAAAGAAGCACTCGAAAAGTTAAAGAAAGTATTGTCTGAAGATCCAGTCTTACGCATTTACAAATATAGAAGATCAGAATTACAAAGAAAAGATACTAAGAACATAGAAGAAATGGAATCCAAAAATAGGAAACAAGAAGAGAAAAAAAAATATCTGCAATTGGGGAAAAGCTCCAGAATATAAAAAGTTGATATGATAAAAACTTTTTCTATTAACACCATTTAAATATCAAATGTAGACAGATATTATTTTGTGAAGCCCGTTTGATTTAATTTTATGCAATGTTATTTTCCTTTCATTTTCTCGATATTATCTTGTATTTTTACATTTTATGTTGCTCAATATTAGTATTTTTATCATTCCTATATGATAAGGTGTTTCAAAAATTGATTACATATTTTACCCCACGTAGAATATTGAAAAGTTTTGAAATCTATTTTTTTGTGTGATAAGTTATTTAGAAAAGTATGAAATATTATTAGTGAAGTTTTACAAATTCCAGTATAGCTGGATACCAGCTCTATTCGGAGAGGTCGAACTCTGTAGGATTTTTCAGTTAAGAATCAAAGTATTAATTGTATTTTCAAATGTACTGTAAAACCAGATCCTCAGTTATTCGATAGATGGTACGACGAATCAGGATCATATTATAGCTTGCGCAACGCCCCCTATTCCTGAACAAAACTGAGCGACGTTTCGTTCTCGCTTTCTTTCCCCCTAATTCCGCTTCTCATTTCCTCCGTATTTACCTCGTTGAAGGTGAACTCCGAACTTCAGCGCGTGTTCCAACTCCCGTTGCCGATATGGGATAAAATTAGGCCCCCATCTATCTATCAGTCTTCGAAGAACTAGTTATTAGAAATATGTCAAATTGTGCACAGCAGCTTTTGTAAATATATTTCCTTTATCTCTGCTTCTAATAAACGAAGTAAACAACTTCAAACATCATCATTCAATTGCTACAAAGTCATCATAGAATCTGGTAATGGAATATTTCCCCTAGACAAACCAGCCCTTTGCGTAAGAGCAAATCAGTGTTGATTCGGGATGTATAATATCCTACTCCGTTCTACTCACACATACACACACAACAACATATATATATATATATATATATATATATATATATATATGACATAAATCAGCGACCCAGTAACGATATGACTGCTGCCCATTCCTATTTAAATCTTGTACCATAGCTAAACTCAATATTTTAACGCTAAAAGCCAATAAGTTGCTCAAAGAGACGTTAGAACAATAATCACAATATTTATCATTTGGTTACTAATATAACGACAATTATAAATGCTCTTCCGGACAAGACCTTAACTATTTAATCCAATCTACCAGACTTTTACTATTAAGACTTTCTTTACTTCAAGCATGTATTAACCAGCCGATAACTTGTAACAATTCTCGGCTCCGACTTCAACTCCAAGTCTGGAACAATTGCTGAACACTGGACTCACTCAACCTCAACTTCTCGAAACGCTCAACCTCTACTTCAGCCTCTCTATCGAGACCCTCAGTTTGAGTTTATATATTTCCTAACTCTCCTGCTTCACTTCATTTCTACCTGCTTTACATAATCACGTTTCATTTTTGGTTGGGCAAAGGTTGTTTAGCAAAAGCAATCAATCTTAATTAAGAGTCCCGCGCGCGAATAGCCCAATTTCACAACGAGAACTATGGAATTCCATGTCTTTATTGAATGCACAGAGTTCCTTAATAGGGAGAACACTGGGACAACGTGTTACAATGCTTGGTAACAGTCAAATGAACCTCGACTTCGGGGGGCGACGATATTTAAATATGGGAAAGTCAGAAGAGATAGCGAACTGGAAAATTCCCCAAATGCTATGATTTAAGGGGTTTTCCTGGACTCTGACTGGTTCTGTGCTTTTAGCCAGAGGTGGTACTAAGTCTTACAGGGAAGGTTTAGTGTCTGGAGGGGAAAAGATGACGAAATATTGCAACGTCTTGCATCATGTTGGCTTTACATTAAAGGATACGAATATAAATATCTTTTTTATATTACATCCCCCCCCTTTTGAAAGAAAATCCACTGAATTATTTTAAAATAAAATATCACTCCTTCCCTAGCTCTTCCTTTCACAAAATAACAATCAGAACTTTCTCTAGTATCTAGACTAATATAAAAGTTTACATTACAAAGAGTGTAATATACTGCACCACTTTTACATGGATATCTATCATATTTCATATTATAACAGTTTTACAAGAGTTTACAGCATATAAGACAATACATTTTTTTTTAATTAAACGCATAAATTAATACAATTTTCCAGCATTTTTTTAACTTCCGTTTATCAGTTATATACAAGGAAATAAGACGTCTGGAATTAATACAACCATGGTTGTGAAATTAGCTACGCTTCAGAACATAGTCCATCTCAGTCAGGGAATGTTACCATTTCTTTAATATTAACACAAATTTAATCAACGCTATATGCAATATAGTAACAATACACTATAATCATATTTTTGAAATATTCAATGTCATACAGTAACCATACACTATAATAATATTTTAAAAACATACTATATGCAACTTATTCATTACTTAGTCTTAAATTTTCAGGTGCATGGTATTTTCGTAATTTTGAAACATGCACTTTTTCTGAATACTCTTTAGTACGAACATTTGTTTTATTTATTTTGTAATTGACGTCAGAAAGTTTTCAGAGAATTTTATATGGGCCACTAAATGTTGGAGAAAGTTTCCTAGTAATTGGATATTTGAATTCTTCATAAATAACTAAATCATTAGGACCAAACTCTACATCAACAAATCTAGCATTATAATGTATTTTATTTCTTTCATGATACAGTTTTGTCCTCTCAACTGCTATTTTCCTAGCTTCTTTAACTGGAGGATAAATATTTTCCTCTAAAGGATTTTGAAAGGACATTGCGCCATACATTAAATATGCTGGTGGGAATTTGGCTATCGAGTGAGGTGTTAAGTTATATTTTTGAGTTACTTCTTTTAACATTTTGGTTCAGGGGACCGTTTTAGAAGATTCGTTAACTTTACATCTTAAACGTGAGACTATTGTTTGACCCAACCTCTCAACCTTACCATTAGTCTCTAGTCTATGGGCTGTAGTTAATAACTGTTTAATGTTATTATGTTTAAGATATTTTTTAAAATAAGAAGATGTGAAAGCAGCATTTTTATCACTTAGAATATTTTAGGTACTTGAATCTGAAAAAATTGCTTTAGAAAACTAGTGTACGTTTCTGCAGTAATTGTTTTGATGCAAATGTCTAGATATATCTAGTATGATGATCAATAAGTAAGGTTAAATATTTCTTAGTTGAATTATAATAGTTAAGACCACATACACTAAGTATCGCAATTAAAAGGAATAGCTCATCAACAGGAGGCATGGCCAGTAAGATACCAAATCTTTTTTGTCGAGATTTTTTATTAACCTGACATGTGTGGCAATGTTTGATAAAATTAGTAATGTCCTCAGTTATATTTTGCCAATAGTAAACTGAAGTGATTAAATTAATTGTCTTTTGAATTCCTGGATGACCAAATTTTTCATGAGCACTTTTAAGTAATTTGTATCTTAAAGAATAAGGGACATCTATTTTAGTAAAAATTTTCCTACGGATATATAATACATTATTAATTTCGATAAAGTTTCCTGTTAAATTGTCCCTTTCCTGAGCGTCTTTTATTTCTTCCAACTGCAGAAGATGAGACACGTGATTATCTACTTTTGTTACATCACCTTCATTTTTTGTGTTTTTCTCTGTTATACCTCTGGAGAGCATATCTGTTTTGAAGTTTGTGGTACCTTTTGTATATTTAATATTGTATTCATATACATATTTAATTGAAAGGACCAACGGAACAATCATCCTTTAAAGATTTTTGAGCCAGACTAAGGCCGCATGGTCCGTATGTATGATAAACTTTTGTCCAAAAAGATAATGATGAAATTTATCTAAAGAATCTACAATAGCAAGACACTCCATCTCCGTAATACCATATTTTTTTTTCATAATCCTTTAGTGAGCGTGAGTGGAATGCTACTGGGTGTGGATCACCACTGCTATCTGGTTCTTTCAAAACCGCTCCCACACCAGTTAAACTTGCATCTACAAAAAGGTGACATTCACTTTTTGGCTTAAAAATTTTCAATATGGGTTTACAAATCAAAACTTGTTTTAAAAGTTCAAAAGCTTCTTGGTATTCATTAGTCTACTTCCAAGTTATTTCTTTCTTTAGTAATTAGTTCAAAGGATACCTAATCATGGTATATTTATCTATAAATTTATGATATACGTTACAGAACCAAGAAACCTTTGTAAAGATTTAACATCAATTGATGGTTTTAAATTTTTAATTACCTCAATATTGTTGTTATCTGGAGGGACAATGCCATTAGAAATTTCGCATCCAAAAACTAAAGTTTTAGTTTGAAAAAAAGGTACACTTAGATTATTTTAATTTTATATTTTCTAGCTTGCAAATGTTGAAAATTTGTTTGATATGCTCTAAATGATCTGTTTAATTTTCGGAAAATATTATGATGTCATTAAGCTAATTAACCGCAAACTTAATTTTATCTTTAGTGAGGATTCGGCGTACAGTTCTTTGAAAAATACTGGGCTCATTGCGCCAACCAAATCTTAATTTTAGCTATTCATATAATCCCCTGTTAGTAACATAAGCTTCTCAGCATCGTCTGGATTTATTGGTATGTGCCAATAACCCGAAGCCATGTCTAATTTAGAAAAATAATTATTTTGAGCTAATTTATCAATAAGTGTTTCATTTAAAGGTAGGGTTCAGCATCCAATTTAGTAATTTGGTTTAGTTTCCTAAAATCAATACACAATCTGCTTTTTTTTTTTTTTTTTTATCCTTTTTATAAACAAGCATTACTGGTGCAGAATATGGAGATGAACTTTCTTTAATGATTTTAGCCTTTAATAATTAAATAATTTGACTATATATTTCTTCCTGTTGTTTCTGCGACGTTTTATATGCGATTTATGGTATTGGTAACTCTGATGTTAGCCTCACTTTTTGAGGTTCTATTCTTATAGTTTCAATATCATATTTATCTTTTGCAAACACATCGTCGTAACTTTCCAAAATTTCCTATAATTCAAAATTTTCTTTACTGTCTTTTGTTTCTGATTTATCTTCGACTTCAATCTGATAATGTGTGCGCCCTTTATCAGAATCCATCTCGGATACATTCAAAAATTTCAGGACATTATTTTTATTATTATTTTTTTTTATCTTGTCCTATTTTTTGCTTCGATTATTTTATCTTTATTTATCTTTTCTTTCCTTTTTGCCTCAGTAAAATTTCCTTTTTAACTTCTGTTCTAGTTTTATCATTTTTTATTTCAACTTCAGAAATACCTTCCTTAACCTTATTTTCAGGATTGATATACAAAGACAAATCGCTGCCTTCAGAACTGGATAAGTTGATCAAGTTTCTTCCTTTCTGTGCAACAATTTATTTCACTCAATCGATTATCAACTGAAACTCCATACAACTCTTTAACCTTAAGAGAGCGTAAGGTAAATCTATGTCAAGTATGAAAAACAGTACCGATCTAACCAGATTACCAACTTTAAGGTTTAAAGTGCATGTTTAATTTAGTTTTAGTAATCCTTTAATTTGTTTAACATTTACTACCTTATACTTCTCAACCGAGGCATTTAGTTTCTTAACAATTGCAGAAGGAATAATATTAATAGAAGATCCAGAAGAATATTAATAGATGTTCAGCAATATATTATTGAATGAACTCGAGTTATCTTTTATACTGCTTCCTTTATTTTGTAAGACCGTTTTACTTTTTATGTATCCGGATACAAGCAATTGTTATTGTTTTGGTTCTGGTTTAGGGGCTGTTTCATCTCTAGACGGTTTATTCACACACAAATATCCTCAATGAAAAGCATTCAGGATTCCTAATTGCGCACAAAACTTACAGGGGTTGAGGAGTAAATTTTGCAGCATTTTGTACTTCTGTGGTGATTCTCTATGCTCCTTACCTCATCAATTTTGCTGATTAAATTTCAAGTTTTTCCAACTTTTTAACATCAGAGTTTCCATAAGAGGTTTTTATACTTTCAGCCCATATTAATTTGTAGACTTAAATCAGGGTCGTTAGCTATCTTTCAATACGAAAAGATCTTATCATCTATTTCATATTTCTTAGGTCGTTAAATTTTTCCATTATATTTAAGCGTCCGTTTTATGCCGGTAACACTCTGTGCACTTCCAGTGTTCGTTAAGATCCTACCGTCTTGACATAAATCAGCGACCCAGTAACGAGAACTGTGGAATTCCAAGTCTTTATTGAATGCACGGGGTTTCCTTCATCGGGAGAACATTGGGACAACGTGTTACAATGCTTGGTAACAGTCAGATGAACCTCGACTTCGGGGGAAGACAATATTTAAATAGAAAAAGTCAGAAGAGATAGAGAACAGGCAAATTCCCCAAATGCCATAATTTATGGGGTTTTCCAGGGCTCTAACTGGTTTTGTGCTTCTAAACAGAGGTGGTACTAAGTCTACAGGGCAGGTTTAGTGTCTGGTGGGGAAAAGATGACGAAATATTGCAACGCCTTGCATCATGTAGGCTTTACGTTAAGGATTACTAATATAAATATCTTTTTTTTATTATATATATATAAATGTGTGTAGGGGGGCCGTTGTTTGCTACCGTCTCAGAAGGATACAAAAAGGGTTGAGAATAAACAGAGCGCTGAACCAATGAACCAGGAGGAGACGATAAACGGGTCGCGCTAAGGAGAAAATCATCAAAGCGACTTTCACTGTCTTCGATAGAGGATGTAGTGTAAACAGCTCCACTATCTAGACTGTTTCTGTGATCATGAAGTCATTAATTTCTGTTAGTATTTGAAAGTAAATATAGTAAATAATTTAGCATGTGCGTTATTTTAAATAGCAAATAAATTAGTGTTGCTGATGTAAGAACCTTTATTTGTACATCACGGGGCATGCAAAAGTGGTGACCCAGAATTTTCAACATGGTAATCCCTTTGCATCCGTTTATTGAAGCAGCAAAAAAAAAAAAAAAAAAAAAAAAAAAACTTCTTACGACTGGAAAAGTCTTTTTAATGCTTCTTTCACTCTGTGAAATCAATATTGTGGAATATTTTTTGTTTACGAGGTCTCACGAAGATAATAAAGCGGCTGTCAAGATTTTACATGTTTAAGTAAAAGTACTACCTTCTGGAGGGCGAATCCAGAAATTTGGTTCAGCCAAATGTATATACTGGCGGGAATCATGGTGGAGGCTACAAAATTTCGCCACGTGGTTTCTGCTGTACAAACCAAGGAGTTTGCGATAGTTGGGGATATCACTTTGAAACAACCGGCAGAATAACCGTACGCCACGATCCGAACTAGACTGCTAACAATATGCTGATTCGGAGGAACAACGCTTAAGTGACCTCGTTTTCGGAATGCAGTTCGGTGATCGCAAGCTCTCACGTGTCTTGCTCAAGATGAGGAGCAAGGCAGGAAATAGGGTAACTGATGACTTGCTTAAGTCCCTATTTATACAGAGCTTGGCTACTCACATGCTGCAGTATTGGCTATCTTGAATGACCAACTGGGTAAACTGGCTGAGATAGCGGATTGTATTATAGCAGCTGTGTGTAAAACTTTGTCGATTCATGCAATCGATGCCGAAAAACAAAAGCTAAAAACCATGCTGATGGACATTTCTTTACGCCTATGTGGAAAACCGTGAACGATTTACCTCCCGTGGACTAGAGAAACATTTCCGTCACCGATCACCGACAGGAACTCTGATAATCATAAACATTTTTGGTACCACCGGCGCTTCAGCAATGTGATACAAAAATGTATAAAACCTTGTTTCTTCCAGGCCGAAAACTAGAGCGGCCGTCACTCAGCCGACCGGGGGTCGGGAGCGGCACAAAGGTAATCAATCAGTTGTATCTCACGGATGGAGCTTCCAAATCAAAATATATTATTGATACTGGGACTAATGTCTCTGTAGTTCCTCTGACAGCAGCATCAAATAATTCACCTCCTACTCCTCTTTAACGTTTCGTGGCAAATAGAAGCACCACTTCATCTTACGGCCAGAGACTACTAATCCTTGATCTCGGACATCAAAGAGTGTTCCGATGGCCAATTATTATTATTACAGTCTCACAATCAATAATAGAGGAAAATTTCCTTTGCCACTATGGACTGCTAGTTTACATTCGGCGTGAATGTCTGGTGGATTCATTGATAAAGTTGAGGATACAGGGAACAGTGCAACAATGGAATAATTCCGGAGTCAAAGCAGTTCACGGCAACACGAAGTTTCATCGACTACTCACTGAGTTCCCTTTTCTCGCTGAAGCTGTTTCGATCCCAAGGCAATTAAAGCACGATGTATAGCACTCAATACTAACCAGAGGACCTCCGGTTTTCTCCAAGTCAAGACGACTACCTCCAGACAATCTAAAAGTAGCAAAACAAAGTTCCAGTATATCGAGGAAACAGGAATTTGCACATCATCGAGCAGTTGTTGGACATTTTTTCTTTACATGGTACTTAAAAGTAAGGGAGATTGGCTCCCTTATGGAGATTATAGGAAACTGAATGATGTAACAGTTGCAGATAAATATCCAATACCTCACATCCAGGACTGTTTGTAAGTCTTAGAGAAGAAAAGAATTTTCTCAACTCTAGATTTGGCAAAAGCTTACCTCCAGATTTCAGTTCAAGAAGAAGATATGGCAAAAACCGCTGTTGCAACACCATTTGGGCTACTTGAATTCCTTTTACATGCTTTCCGGACTTTCGAAAACTGCTGCAAAGTTTTAAAGATTTATTTAAAGAATTTAAAAATCACATGTACATATCGACCTTATGGGACCCCTGCCTCCATCAGTGCGTTTTTTTTTCTGTATTACCTGTGTGGATCAGTTCTCTAATAGAAGCTTTTTCACGATTAGAGATTTCAACTGAGGTCGAGGCCAAAGCCTTCTACACTGATTGATTCTCCAGATTCGATCCTACCCTCAGATTAACTATGGACCAAGGAACGCAGTTTGAGTCGCCTCTATTTGAAGCCCTACTGAAGTTCGTAGGCACCAAGATACAACACACAATGCCATACCATCCTGCCGCAAAGGGCTAAGTAGAGAGATCTCATCGCAGTTTAAATCGGCTGCAATTGCGCATGATAATGCTTAGTGGACCACAGTATTTCCCACCATACTTTTGGGATTTCACGCCACTACAAGCCATAACTTTGGAGATGAATTCTGCAGCCCCCATACGGCTAGCAGGCGAATTTCTATGCCCTTCTAGGCAAAACGCACATCCTCCTACTTTTGTTGGGAAACTCAGGGAATCAATGCAGCATTTCTTACCTCTAACCACCAGACATCATGGACAAAACATGATCTTCGTGAGCAAGGATTTGATCACATTCAGCTATATTTTCTGCGGACAGACTCCATGAAAAAACGTTTGTAACCTCCGTACGAGGGTCGCTATAAAATTGTCGACCGCAAAGAAAAAGTGTTCCGGATCTTGAGGCATGGAAAAGAGGCTACAGTGAGCATCGATCACTGAAGCCTTTTACGTTCTCAAAGAGTTGTCTGACATCCCAGCTGGAAGGCGCAGGAAGGAAAATGTGTCTTCTTAGCCAGAGAAAGTCCCGGATATAGGACAAGAAAAGCCTATAGAAAGCTCCAGCAGGCAAGAAACTACAACAAGTTCCGGTCGTAGAGCCCGGTTCAACCCCAAATATAGAAAAAAAAAAAAAAAAAAAAAAAAAAGGGGGAATCTCACTACCACTGGTGAGGGGCTACTTTTGGTGATTGTGGTTTGATGCTGTCGCTGAAGAATACAAAAAGGGTTGAGAGCAAATATAGTGTTTGACCAATAAACATGGAGGAAACGAAAAACGGGTTACGTGAAGGAGAAAAATGTCAGAGCAGTCTTCGATAGAGATAGTAATAATGTAAACAGCTCCACTATTCTGACTGTTTCCGTGATCATGAAGTCATTAAGGGAGGGTTGTATTCTGCCATACCGACAATGTTAAATTGAACATTTGCGATGTATCTTTTCTTAAAATCTATTATGGATACAAGTTTGAAATTTTTTACAGAAATAAAATATACCTTTCTCATTATACTGAAATGAGTGTTTATGTAATTTTGAATTTCTTATTTATTTACAAAATATTGTGTCAGACGTAGTGAATTTTGTCTCCTTTTTCGCAGAATTAAATTTGTAAAAAATTCATTTTCCAATTTTTGAGAAAAGCTTATTTCAGTATATATTAATAAGAATTATGAGCATGTCATACAAATATATTTATATATATATATATATATATATATATATATATATATATATATATATGAATTTAGAAAAGGTACATTGCGCATGAAAAATTCACATTTTGAGAAAAAACGAGTTTTAGTGTAAAATTGCTTAACTGTCAGTACATTCCTACCACATACCTTAAATTATCCCCATTTCTTAAAATTTCATCATCCTCTCTTTTTCTTTTCAGTTTTTTTTTCTTTTCTAGCATCCTTTGTTTCTTGAAAATTAATTTTTAACAACCTCTTCTTGTCGGGGCGTTTCATTACCTGTATCGTATAATCACCAGACTCTATGTTAAATTTTCTCAAAATTTCCCATTTTAAGATATGGAATATGTTGAAGGAATATAAAGCATCATATGTACTTAAAGAGAAGACTCCTGTTAGTACAAATTTTGGATACATTAATTATTCTTAGTTAACAAAGTACAAATAAAAATATAAAGCCTTTTTAAAAATACTTATCCTTGAAAAAAGATAAATAAATAAGAATTCAAATGTATACTAATATATCAATTATAACAAATATTTCAAAATGCATATCAAGTGATAAAATAAAATATGGCGCTGCAACGTATTGATTGATTATTTTTTTGGGAGTATACAGCAAATAAAGGGTATTATCCTTAGATTCAAAGTAAACACATTATTTAGTTACTATATAAATATTTCTGCATATAATTATTCTATCGATCCCCAAAAATTACGACGAGCGAGCTATTGTGTTAGCTTTCCCTAAGTGAGCAATAAAATATTTGAAGTATTTTAGTATAAATAAACATGTAAAAAATTTGAAAGTCCTTAAACCAGAAATCTATACGAAAAACTTAATTGAATTTCGTTCTTTTCTCATTTATCACCATTCGACTTGAAACAAGAAAGACTTGCATCCTGTTTCATTTCATTGTTACTTATTAAGTCGAATTCGTCCAAACAAAGCTGTCGAGGTTTCGCTAAAACCGAAAGAAATTAGGCATACAATTACTGCAGCATCTCCATAGTTAGTTTTAAGAGTTGAGCTTGCCTCGTATACGGTTACAACAACTTAGTTTTCTTCAAGGACAATGCTTTGATGATCAACCTTGAACTAGAAAACAGGATTTGGCTGGAACAATTTTTTAATCTCGATTTCTAAAGTTCTCCCCCCCTTTTTTTTTGTTGAGCCCAACTAATACCAAAAATTATTTGAATGAAGATTCTGCAAAAAATATGTTTTCTTACCTACATAATCTTTGAGATCTAAGGCAGTCAAAAATTCCTTTTTTAAAAACTTTCCGAATCCTTACAATGATCGTAAATCAATTAGTACATCTGTCATTCCCTAGGTGGCTTTTGAATATTAAACTAGCAAGGCGGTAGAATGCGAATTGTTTTGTGTACAGTTATAATTGAAACCGATTTATCATAATCGATTGGAAGTAGTAAGTTGTGATTGATTTGTACCCTCTCTCATTCAACTATCCTAATCTATTGCTTGTTTACTTGGAGTTTAATTCCAGTCTTTCATTACTAAGAATGAAATTCACTCAGTTCTAAATGATTCAATATTTGGCGTGAATTACGGAATGTCTTGGTATGGAATTAGAGGGAACTAGAGACAAATTTGAAAAAGTGACTAATATTGACAGTTCTGGCGATTCTTCTGATGATTTCGATCTTGATGATGCGATAGAAGAATTTACAAAGGAACAAAATAAGATTGAGAGGCCTTCTGATGATGAAATAGACTTATTAGTTGAAGAATTTGCAGAAGCTTATTCTTCCGATCCAATTTCTTCTAAAGTGGATAAATTTAATTTCGTGACTGCCTTACCAGTTAGTGAGGACAAATCAGAACCATTAAATGAAGATTTGAAAGCTCTTGATTCTGATAATGATTGTGTTATTGTTGAAGATAACAGTATTGATAAAATAAACAAAAGTCAAGATTTAAGTATACTTCCAAAAAGGAAAATGGTAAAATTAAGTCCCTTAGATGCTCATATTGAAGTGCCAAGTGTTAATGAAAATCAAGAAGTTGAAATTCAAACTCAACACGCACCAGAACAGCAGCTTGAGAAACAAACTATGCTTCATGTAAATTCAGAAACGAATGAGAAAATTGATGTGAATTTTTCTAAAGTTATTCAAGCTGTTGGTATTGGATCTATGAAATCAGAAATTTTTGAAAAGGGAAATATAGAAATGAAACAGGAAGCCAAATTTAATTCAGGATACATTAGTAGAGGTTTAAGTATAACAAATGAAATTTCTTCATTTGGAGGTACAAATAATTTTTCTAGCAATGATATATTAAGTAGTAAGTCGGAGGCAATTGGTGGTTTGAATATGATCAATGAATTACTCAATAATAATTTGCATTCCTGTCCTAAAACTAGAAATTTTTTAAACACAAGTGAAACAGATGATACCTCTGAGATTCCTCTTAATGCAACTATTGGTGATATGTTAGTTTCTCGTGTAATATTAAACTCTAATCAGTTATCTTTGAATTGCTCTTCAGCATTGAAAAATGCAAATGAAATTGATATGGTTAGTTATGATTCTGAGGAAAAACAATGTTTGAATTATTTAGTTAATATGGTTTGTGCATCTGATGACATATCTCGCAAAATACAAATTTCTGATGAGCCGGAACTATTAATTGAAGAAGAAAAATTAAATTCATTGAAGCTTGATGACTCATTAGCAGTAATGGCTGACAATTTTGAACCTGTTGATTCAGAATTTGATTGTTTCATTGTGAAAGATAGTAACAATGTAATTATAATCAAAGACGATACTGAAAACGTGTTGGCAGAAAAAAAAATGAATAAAAACTCTTCAGAAGCATGCAAGATAGAAAAATTAGAAGAATCGCAAATAGAAATTGAAGAAATTAAAATATCAAGCTCTATCAATAATAATGAGCAGAATAATTTAGTATCTCTCTTAAAAGATTCTAAATCATCTGAAAAAGAATTGGTATTAGAAAATGTGGTTAGTGATAAAAATGATGCTAATATTGAAGATGGGAAAAGGGATACTAACATTTCTGAAGAGATTCCAGTTCTAAGTATTGGATGTCTTGAATCTGAAAATTTTGAAAGGGAAAATATTGGAGAAAATGAAGAGATTCCAGATTTAGGAATTGAGTGTCTTGAATCTGAAAATTTCGAAAAGGGAAATGTAGAAGGAAATAATTCAGATGTTCAAACTAATTCAGATTTGAAACCTATTGATAAAAATAGGGATAGTACAATTGGAACTGCACTAGAAGTTTCAAAAAACTTCTCTTGTGACTATGATCCTATGAATATTGAATCAACGATAAATAAGAATGTAAAAGAATTTGTCACTGATCTAGAAAAGAATAATTCGCATTCTTGTTTAGAGAGCGAAAGAACATTATTAACAAATAACACTAGCAATATAGATAATAGTACTATTTCAAGTAATATGAAGGTTGACATTGTTAATGATATTTCAGATTGTAGTAAATTATCACCAGATCGTTGTACAACTATAAATGATGCTAGTAATTTAAAATTGGATTTGGATTTTTCTGAAGTAAATGAATGTCTTAGTGATGATGTAGACAAGGCATGTGCATTGAAAGAAGAAATAAAAATCAAAGCTCAAAAAGTTGAAGCAGTTGTAGGTGAAAGCTTAGGTATGTTATTTCATTATATTTAAGTTGTGAATAGATATAAATGTCCCCAGTTGTGTGTTATTTTTAAGATTTCTTAAAAAATTTTCTATAGCTAATTTATGATCAATTGTTTTATTGCAAAGTGTAATTATTTAAAGTATTTCATTAAATATAAACACAATTTAAATAATTCATATTGTACATGAGAAATTCACTATGTTGTAAGGTTAATTGTAAAATGTGAAAAAGGCAAATAATAATTATAAAAGTGTGGAGGGGGTGCTTATGTATTTATTGAAAGATATTACTTTGTTCGGTACTTTTCCATTTCTCCAGCACAAGTGATAAAGTTGCCAAAAATGATGCCAAACAGAATACGTGAAAACTGTGTGTTGTCGCCAATAAAGTTTGCTTAAGGAGATTTGCGCTAGTGAAATCGAAAAGTACCTTTTATGGTTAAAGTCGGGAATAGGGTGTCCCCTAGGCAATTGGCGACGAAACTTGGCCACTTCCTAGATAGGTCGCTAAAAGTGCGTGACTTAAGCATTGAGTATTCTTAGGTTACCATAACAAATCGCCACATTTAAATCATTATCGCCCCCCAAAAGTCGACAATGCTCCTTAAAAGCTTCCAGTCGCATAAAGGACACCCTATTCCAAACTTTAACCCCCTCTATTCAATTGTGAAATAAACATGAAAGACATAAAGTTTCATTTATGTGATAGAAACTTTGTTCTTTTTGAATAACAATCTCGCTTAACAAATTGAAAAATATTCTAAGCCATTTTGTATTTACAGGCAAAGATATTAGTAAACAGAAATGTATTCATGGTGCTAAGATTGAAATGACTGGGTAGATTCCCTACTAAACTTGTCTATATAATTTTTTTATTATTACACAGAAATTGTTATTCAAGAGGAAGCATTAAAATGAAATTTCTTTTAGTTAATCTGAAATTGTTTTGATCACAAATGTGATCTATGTTAACATTTATAATCATTACACTACAAGAACAAAATAATATTTTGGAACCATTAAATCATTTTGCATACATAAAATAGAGCTGAAATATTAAACTTTTTGTGTAGGAGAAATTTTTTGGGTGTTTGGAGAAATTTTCTTCTTTTAGTCTGATATAAAAAATGGAATAATGGGTTTCCACTATATTCGTTAACCGTTTATTGTAACTGAGATGTTAAAATGTTTCAAAATGTGCCTTTTTATTTTTATTTTGATATTAATAAATAGAGGACACTTAATGAAATTTATAGATGTATAATTTAAGAGAATATTATTAATGGAACATTCTAAAATTGAATTTTAAAATTGTAAGCATGCATACCACACCACAGAGAAAAATATATACATCGTATATATATAATATGCACTTCTCTCAAAATGGTGTTTTTTTGGGATTCTGGTATACTTTTCTGAAATTCTACTCAATCCGTGATATTTGTTTTCTACATTTTGAAATGAGGTTATTTCCTATACAATGAACCTAAATTTTTTTCATTAACACTCACAAATTTTAGATATGACACAATATTTGTAAAAAATCATGGGGATTTGAATCATAAAATTTAAAATTTTGTGAAACTTAATTTTTGAAATTAAAATTATGTTCAGTGTATAGAATATTATATTGATAAATTTTTACAGTGAACTGTAAAAGTTGTTAATGCAGTGGATTTTATGCAAGATATACCTAAATGCAAGTTCATGACCACTAAATTTTAAATACAGCTATTGATTTTTTAAAGTTCAGACACAGCTATTTATACTTGTAAATATTTTCTTTACTTGAACAGATACATGGATATACAGAATCTCAATGTTAAAATATGATTACCAATTTTAATTTAAAAAAGATAAGATTATTTAAACTTGGTATTAAACAAGCTCATTTATCCTTTTTGATTGCATTTCAGTTACCTTAACATCAAGATTCACTGACAGTGGGTCTGCTTGGATACTAACTATCAAGAGTGTCATTTGGACACATGTCAGTATAATATACTTTATTATATAAGATTTCATTTACACTGTTGTATTTACTGGCACTGGTTGTTAATGCTTGTTTCTAATGTAATCTGCTTGATAAAAGTTTGGTTTTCTGACAATTTTTTCTTTTTTGTGGGAAACAGTTATTGCATAAATGTATGAATCAGGGTATGATACTGATGTGGAATTCTTGAGTAATGAATTAGAAAGTGATAATAAATCTGAAAAGGATTTGTTGGGATCTTCGGATGATAATTTTCATTCTGAGAAGGAAGATTTCAGGCTGTTTAGAGACTTTGTTGCTGTAAATTTGGACAGGCAACCATCTACTCTTCCAAATTTTCCATTCAGCAATGCATCTGATGTAAATTTACTCATTGCAAGTGAATATTGCATTCTTTCAAACAGGAACAAAAAAGAAAAAAGAAATTTTAGGTCAACCTGCATGTTAAAATTTTTTCTGAATTGGTTCAGTTTCAAAGATGTAATTAATGCTTCATGGTATGCAGAAAAAAAGGCTAATGTTTTGTAAATGAAGGTAGGAAAGTTAAGAGAAAATTACTCCTTATCAAATTGAATGTCCTCAGTAAACACATGTATAAATGTACATACATGCATCCACAAACACACATAATTATAAATACATACATAGAGATATGCATATTCAAACCAGCATGCTAGTGTTGATTTTGCAAGATTCATGAGAAATATAATATTAATGGTAGGAAAAAAAAGAATTTCGTATTTTGTGTTAAGCAAGATAGTGTACAGAAAGGTACGAACTTGAGAAATGGATGCCTCTTCCCCCCAAAAAAAGTAACCTGTCTGAATGAATACGAAAATAATTAATTGATAAATGTAACACTAAAATAAAGTAACACATCAGGTGTACCACAAGGGTCATTCAACAAGTTTTAAGAATATCCGAGATGGCGCTTGTAGCACCGAAAAAGGTTTGTTTCTAGCAAGCATTATGATTTACTATACAGCTATATATGTGTGTTAGAGAGTTTTTTCCATGAAATAATTTCATTTTCATTGTCAATTGACTCACAAACTTGTGTTTATTAGAAAAGTAGGAGTTCCATGTGGTGATTATACTCTTATAATTAAAAGGCTTAACACTGAAAGAAATTAAAGTTGAGTAAGATGAATTTCTTGGAATATCTGCTCCTGTGTTTGGAACTTTTTTCAGTTGGTAAATAAATTTAAAGATTGCATATGTCTACAAAAGGTAAATGTTGTTCGGGACATCCAGTGAAAGTGACTACTCTTCGAATGATTGACAAGATCCACAATTTGGTTTTGAGTGATCAACAATTCAAAGTGCGCGAAAAAGTCGAGTCCATGGCATATTGTAAGTTATAGTGTTTTCAATTTTGCGTGAAAAAATCTTGGCAGATGATTGCCACGTCTGCTCTCGGTGGAAAATAAATGCGATTGTTTGGTTGACCCTGAGACTAGTTTGGCGGTTTCTCATCATAATCCTGACGAGTATCTGCGTTGATGCATAATTGTGGATAAAATGTGGATACATTACTACATTAGAGACAAATGAACAATAAAAACAGTAGGGGTTTGAGGGTGATTAGGTTCCAAAGAAAACAAATACATGAACTGGGCTGCAAGGTGATGTTCATGGTTTTTTGGGATGCATGGAGAATCATCTATGCCGATTACTTTGAAAAAGGGGAAAATATAACTTGAGAGTATTTTGCATTGTTTTTACTCTGGTTTAGCTAAGAAATCAAGAAACAAAGTCCTCATTTGAAAAGAATAAGATCCTCTTCTCCATCAAAACAATGTGACACGCCCCCCGGAATACTGTAGCAATCCTTCTCTATTTGTGACTCTCCTTCTTGTCAACCAATTTGTGTTTTTTTTCCTCAATTTTTTCATGTCTAAAATACAGTTAAATCTTGTCTTGTTTGGCACAGCATAGCCACATCTGGCTGTTGCGCCAATAACTTTTAAATTCACTCACTCTATCAAGACAATACACAGGAGCATACTTGTACAGTTTCAATGCCCAAAATCGTGGCATTTAAGGTTTGAATTATTACAACATCCATTGTATTCAGAGGATTTAGCCCTCGGTGATTTTTATTTCCGATCTGAAAAAAAATGGCTTGGCGAAAAATAGTTCACGTCAAATGAAGAGGTCATCTCCTTAACATACGCCTATTTTGAGGTCCTTCCAAAAAGTGATATTTTAGATGGCTTTAAGAAGTTGGAGAACTGCTTGGAAAAGTGTCGAAAGGCAAACGATCATGTTGGCAAAAAAAAAGTCTACTTAAAATAATTCATTGTAACTTTTTCTAAGGACTTAATGAATGACCCACATGTTTAGTTTTAGCTGACAGGAGGATCATCCATCTCTGTTGATAAGCCTAGAAAAAATGTATGATATACAGCTTTTTTTTTTCTTTTTTTTAAAAAAAGATGCTTGACTGTTTTTAATTTTCCAAAGTTATAAACATACCTTTTCCCTTTTTAAATCCTAATTTTATATTATGATTAGATAATAAGTACCTGAATGGACTTGCTCCTCCCTTTTGTGTTATATAAAGATTTTGAGATCTAGTTTTATCAGTATCTTATTATACTGCTGGACAACTTTTGCTAGAACAAAGATTGAAATTACTCAATCACAAAGGTTAGCTTTAACTTCGAAACCATTGTAAAAGCAAAAAGTTTAATAGGTAGCAGGGTGAAGGTGTTATGAACAATTTTTTTTTTTATCAAATGATGAAAATTACTGTATTCATGCAAGTGACATTGATATAAAAATGTTGTAATTGACTTTAATTTTAATTATAGTTCTGTCAATGTTTGAACAAGCATCACCTAGTACAAGTGGAGTGCTGATGATTTCAACCAAGCCATGTAAACAAATGCAGAATTTCATCTCAAATGTGAAAATGAAACTTGCTGATGCATCAAGTCTTGAAAATTCAGAAGAAACTAAGAAATTGGGGTTTGAAGACTGTGATAAATTCAATGAGAAAGATAAGAAAGGAACTGAAGGTAAGGAAATCAATGAAAATGCAAGCAGAGTAGTTATTGCTGCAGTCAGGTCAGGGAAGGAAATGAAAGAAATTTCAAGTGATGAAATAAAAACTGATACAGAAAAGAAATTATCTAAGAAAAGAAAGTTGAAAAATTCTAAGAAATTCAAGAAAAATAAGAAATTAAAACAAGAAGGTAATGAAACAAAAAAAAGGGAAAAAAAGAAAAAAAGTAAAGAGGGTAAAAAAAATAAAGAAGATAAAAAAAGTGAAGATATTGAAGAAGATAAAACAATTGAAGATGATAAAACAATTAAAGAAGATAAAACATTTGAAGAAGATAAAACAGTTAAGGAAGGTAAAACAGTAAAGGAAGATAAAACAGTTAAAGAAGATAAAACAATTAAAGAAGAAAAAACTATTAAAGAAGAAAAAACAATTGAAGAAGAAAAAACAATTGAAGAAGAAAAAAGTAAAGATGATAAAAGAAGAAAAAAGGATAAAGAAGGTAAAATAGGTAAAGAAAGTAAAGAAGGTATAATAGATAAAGAAAGTAAAGAAGGTA
>BMAW01034015.1:886209-966411 GCA_019974015.1 Nephila pilipes
GTATAATAGATAAAGAAAGTAAAGAAGGTATAATAGATAAAGAAAGTGAAGAAGATAAAAAACTTTCAAAAAGAGAAATACTTAAAATAAGGAAGGCTAAAATTTCTGCTGAGGTTCATAAGATTATGAAATTAGTTAGATCCTGCAATAACTCTGAAACATGTGTTCATCTAAAGAAAAAAGTAAGCTAATTTTTTAATCAATTTGTTTTTCTATGTAATTTTTTGATTTATTTTTTAACTATTTGTGCATGACATAAACAAGCTTGCTTTTCTCTCTTATTTCTTGCAGTTTTCAAAGTAGTGAAATAAGTAATTTTTAGTCTAATAATGAGCCTGCTTATGATTGCAATAATTTTGACAATTATTCTCAAAATTGAATCCAATTATTTTCATGTAAATCTTAAATGCTAGCTAAATTCATTCATTACTTACCAATATATAAAATAAGTATTTACTTGTAATATTTGAAGAAAAACATTTAAAAATATGTAAATATTTTTTTTAATATATTGTGTGTGTAATTTGAAAGTTACTATACAAATTTAATAAACCTTTTGCAATAAGTAGAACTAATTTTGAAGTAATTATAGTTGTGAGTAAATTAAATTGTAATTTCATTATTGAAATCTCAGAAATTTTATTTCGTATTTTTTCGTTCTTAAAATTTCTTTAAGAATGATATTTTAAATTGTTAAAAGTTTCTCAATATATAAAACTTGTAAATAAATAAAATAATGCAAAATGAGCAATCTATTTTAAATAAATATTTGTATTTTTGACTCTTTTGTAACAATTTTTTTTATTAATTTGGAATATTTTCTGTTTCATGAAATAAATATAGATGTATTTATTATAATATTCAATTAAAAATTTTAAAACTATATGAAATTTATCTTTGAAAATATTTTTATCCTTGTCTTTTTTGTAGAGTAATTATAAAAAAATAATTAAATTTAATTTTGGTTATAAATAAATGTAAACTAATGATAAAAAAAGGTAGCATAAAACAGCCGATAGTTTTTTAAAGAATAATAATTATTAAAGTTGTTTATATTTAGTATTTGTTATGTGCATTTACTTGAATTTTGTAATCATAAATGTGATCTCATGTTGCACTTAAAATTAATGTTACAAAGAAAAGGGAGAAATTTATTTGATTAAAACTTGAACAATTTTTCTTTTCTTTTCTTTTTTTGAAGAAAATAGTAAATCAGTTTTAAAATGTATAGGAAGAATCTGTTTTTTGAATGAAATTTTACATATATTTGCTTGTGCTCATAATTTTTAAATAGTTAATTATATTATTTTACTAGCTTTTGAAATGTTTTGCCGAGAATATTTGCAAAAGAGCAATAAATGAGAAGTTTGTTGAACTACGGAATCACGTCGCCGATTTGAAAGAAAAGCGTGATAGGATGAAGGAGGACTTGTTATGGTTTCAATCAAAAGTATTTTAAATATTTGAATAAATTAAATATATTAGCCTGTTTTTTTTTTATTGATCTTTGGTTTAATTTTTGTTCTTTTTATAGTTTTCAACTTTTGCCTCTGCTCAACAGGATACTTTTCGACAATATAAATTCAGCCCTCAAGTATGTTTTAATGTATAGATAATTAGAAGTTTTTTTTATATATTAATTAAATTTTTTAAAAATATTTATGCCTTTATTGTAATTTTATAGAAATAAAGTTAATAAATATATACTGAATTTTAAATTCTTTTTAATTTTTGAAATTTTATTCATTATTATTTTTATACTGCTTTGTAAATTTAATTTAATGATAATATATCATTATTCTGAAGTATGTATTCTGCTTACTTTTTCATAGATATTCATATTTTTAAATATTTTTTTCTTTTTATTTATTATGTTCATATTTTATTTTGTTGTACATCCTTAATACAATTCATATATAGTTAGTATCAATATAACAATAGCAAATCAAGGGAGAATTTACTAACTTTATTTCATTAATGAATACATACCAAGATTAGCCAAATGCATTTGAAAAATTTGAGAACTAACCATAAACATATGAATATTATACTACACTAACAAAAATATATTTATATCTATTTGGAATTTGCAGAGAAAGGAATAGCATTGTAGGATGGGGAACAATTCTGATAAACATTTTCTGGTCTCATTAATATAAAATAGATTAATAAAGATAAAAAGATTGACTGTACAAAATTAAAATTTGAATGGAAAGATTGGTAAAGTTAATCAAAATTAGTGTACCAGATTACTTAGTCAACAAATTATTTTATTACTTCATCAAATTGATAGAGAATGTTTCCACGTAAAAGAGAAACACTTAAAATAGCTTTGATATTGAAGAAAAGGAGATGTATGATCTTATTGATTTGCCCTTTATTTAAATATAACTTTATAAAAAAACTGAAAAATGTTCTATGCAAAGTTTTGCAAAGAATATATTTAGCCACCCAAGGTGTGTTATTTTTAAAAAGTAATAATTATTAAATTACTCAGTCAAATATAAAAATTGAAGAAAATGAAGAAATATCGAGAAACGGAGAATGTTAATTTTTTCTGGTATTAAAATTAAAGCAAATGATAAATTATTAAATTGAATATATTTAAGCTAAATGTATTTAAAATTGAAGCAAATGATAAAAAAATTGAAAAGTGACCTGGTATGTTAAAAGTGATATGGTATGCCAAAATTGATCTAACTAAAACAGTAGCACTTGGGGAACTTAATAATTATATGAAAAATGTGAAATTCTGAAGATAATGCTATATTATATAAAAATGAATATGGCTTTAGAAAAAAAAAATTGCTTTACAATAAACACATTGAGTAAGACAATTGTATGTACATTAGAACTCAGAAAAATAGAAAATATTCTTAGAAATTTAAAATTTTCTTAATATGTAAAACCTATACCTACCCACTATAATTATGAGGATAAAATATTTTGCAAAAGAAGAATAAATATGTTTAAATTACTTAGTTAATAGAACGTTCTTAAGTAATATGACTGATTAAAAAAAAAAAACAAAAACAAAGTTGTAAAAATTGACATTTCTTAAAATATTGAAGGATTAAATTTTTTTTTGAGAAATTAATAATAATTACTAATGATAATAAGTGCCTGCCAACATTTTAATAACTTGTCTGATAATAATAGGAACATTTAAAGGTTGGACATGTGTTATAATTTAAACTGTTCAATAAGTGCAAAAGTTGGTAAATTATGTTAAAAAAATGGGAATATATATGTTTCCAAAATAAATTCTAAATAATGAAAACTGTATTATTTGTAATAAAAAAATAAGACTGGTATCATGCTTGATAAAAACCTCATTTGCGTTATCTATCTCAGTAATGTAAATGAGAGGGGGGGGGGGGATTTAAGTTCAAAAAGAAATAAGGACAATAATCAAAACAATGCGAAAATTAAAATTCTCAAAAAATTGTTTAACCATTTGATTGAAAATCAATTTTCAGATAATTTTAGAATTATATATATGTGTGTGTGTGGATGTGTGTAATAAATAAAATGCTGTAGAACATTTCATTTTGTTCCTTTCAAGTTTCTGATCTGAAGACATTTGGATTGAAATAGGAAATTTTATTTTTTATAATGAATAGTAATCAGCTAAGTAGAATTTCAGAATATTCATGTAGTTTCTGATTATGAAATATAAGTAGAATTTTTGTTTACTAAGTAGAATTTCTTAGAAGGAAGAAATTAAAAAAAATGTTCATAACGAGGGTTGTTCTGAAAGTAAGTTGCATCATTTTTATGAATAAGTACATAATACTCCAGATGAAACAAACAATCATCATAAGAATACACATCTGTTGCGGGTTCAAAAGCGAGAGTAACATCAGTGGAAGAGGAATGACAACATGCACAAAGTGACGAAGAATAGAGGGTACCAGCAGGCCGTTGTGGTCAAGATGTGTACTGACAATGTGGTTGGCAATGGATGCATGTGCTGTTATCCAGTATGAATGGGCATGTTGGACTAGTCATCCATGAGCATCTACAGACCATGCATGGTGAACAGGTCATCTCTCGTCAAATGGTTGGATGATGATGTTGCATGTTTAGTGAAGGAGGGCTGAGTGTGGAGAAGGAAGACCAAAAAATTCATCTTTCCACATCTATACTGCAGGATATGGTGTTTGCTGATAGGCACATGGTCATGTTCAGGTCCATCCGAAACAATACCTAGGTAGAACAAGCTGTGTGACAATACCTTGCAACGCAGGGTGAGGAGTTTTACCAGAGTAGTTTCTTCAAACTGATTGCTTGCTACGACAAATGTCTCTATGTCATTTGCGAGACTGTCAAAAAATAGTGCAAAGTGTTTATTTTTTTATGTAATAAATTTTCTTTGTGAAAAAAATGAAACTTACTTTCAGAACATCCTTTGTATATTAAAATTGGGAAAAAATTAGGATCTTTTTTGCTGTTGAGTAATAATTCAGTTGTGCTTATGACAAGAATGAGAAGTATTATTGGAGCTAGGAGAGAAAAAGGAAAAACCTTTAGAAACGTCTCATGTTATTCTTGAAAACAGTTAAAATAGATGAAAAGATTCATCCTGCAAAATTAAAATCTGAATATGAATATGGAAAAAATTTGTTATTCAAAATTTATATGTATTAATATAGAATTAAGCATCCCTAGATAAAATTTTTAATCTGATTAGCAAAATGCATTTATAGTTCTTAAATCTTTAAGATATTGAGGAAACAATTGAAACACAGAATAATAACTTATAAAAAATAATAATTACGTTGGAGTAAAAGCTGGTAACAGGAATGCAAAAAAGAGAAGAAAAACACTCACGAGTTTTCAAAAAATAGCTACCATTAAAGAAACAGCTTAGCAATATTTTAAGGAATTATGAATGATAAAAAAAATTCATAAAATGCTAGACCTTAAAATGTTAATGTATACTTGACAAGTAGTACGATAAATTGAAAAGAAAATTTACCAAAAAAATAATTACCAAAAATTGTAAATTACAAAATGTTAGGAAACTTTCATCTATTAATTATATCTAAATCTTTAAGTGCACTGTGCAAATTATATACGAATGCAAACAAAAGATTGTATGAGTTAAAAAGCATCAATTTTTTTCCTTCCTCTCTGGAATTATGAGAATAAAAGTGTAATAGAAAGTAATAAAGTGAAAATATGTGGGATTGAATGGAAATATTTAAATCATCAAAATATTTTAAGTAACAATGTATACCCAAGTTTTAGATTTATAAACAAAGCAGTTGCTAACAGATAATATTTAGGTGAAACATGTTTGAGAATGTGAAGTGAAATAGGTAAGATAGGAAATGGAGCAATCGAATAAAACTAACTTATGTTCATAAAAAGGCAAATTTATTTGATTGTATCATATTTCAAATTTAGCATACTTATGAGTGTTGTTAAATTGTTGGTTTATTTATTTATTTTTTTAAAAAAAAATTGTATTGATACATATTGAAGTTGATTTATTGATACGTATTGAATATTATTGTACTTGAAAGTTGTAAAAGAAGTCATTCATTCTTTGGTGTTATGAAGAGAGTTATTAAATTTTATATCTTATAAACAATTCAAATAACTAAATTCATTAATGTTGGAAATGAAGAAATAAAATTTGGTATCCAATTGGTTGGATTACATTTCATCAGTTTTGTCTTGTGATAAAGGGTTTTTCTTGTTAACAACAGATGTCATAATAATGTTCCTTGATGTTGTGTCTGGGATTGGATTAGGTGCAGGGTTTTATTTTTTTTTTATCCTCACCTTTACATTTATTTATTAAGAGTCATATTATTTATATTTGATTGCCCCATGATAAGGATATCTCATTAGCTTTGAACAAAGTGACTTTATGTCTTAAATATTGAAAAATCACGACTATTTGACTTATGAGTTTGATGGAATTCCCCCTCCCCCATTTGTATGTAATTTATTATAATTGATGTTTGATTGTAGCAAAATAATTAATTTTTTTATACAATTCTGTATGATCTGTATTGAGTTATAACTTTTGTTTAGCTAATAAAAGTTTTTAAATATATCTTTTTAGATTCCAGCCAGAACTGTTGCAGTTAATGTCAAAATATTTAGGGTAAATTTTCAATTAGATGGATATTCGCAATCTTAGCTTTGTGAAATATTTTTATATTTGATACTGCCTTAATTATTATTTTTATATGAATTTTTGTACATTTTTATTGTTTTTTTGCTGATGGAACGTTTTTTAAAAGAAGGATGGTGATCTCTGATTTACATTTGCAATTTTTATTTAACTTTAATGTTTTACTTTTGATTTATTACTTTATTATAAATTCCTCTGTTATGTAAGGAATTTTTTTTTCTTTCTGTTCTGTCTAAGGATACACCCATGTGGTGACTGAGTGTGAAAGAATAGTCCCACTGTAGCTTATGCATGTTGCACGAGGCGACTAAATTGGTTCCCACTGTCTGGGGGTATAGCTGGGCACCCTGACCTTGGGGATTATATCTGGGGACTAGTCCTCTAGGTTAGTTGGCCTCTGGGCCTCTTTCTTTAGGTTGGTATGGGCATCACCTGATCCGATGCATCGTCATGATCTTTTTCTTTCCCATGGGGTTTATTGACTTTGGTAAACTCAGGTGATGTTCCCGCCGATATACCTTTTAGCGATCCTACTCTATTTTCAGCTCTCCTTCTTGTCAACCAATTTCTCCCTCTTTCTTTCCTCCCTTCCTTTTGAAATGTCTAGATCACAGCTTTACCTTGTTTGACATAGCATGGCCACATTTGGCTTTTGTACCGTTAAAGTACTGTCACTCACTCCATCTAAAGATGGAAAATAAAAGAATTACTAATAAAATTCATTTTTGATAACTGTGAATACTTCATCCAATCTTCTGATTGGAAGTTCTTAGACTTTTTATTCTATCTTTATTTGACTAACCATTTTTTTAAATATGAAGCTTTAGAAATGAGATTTTTTTATTCAGTTCTAAGTCATTTTCAGAGATCAAAGGTTTCTGCTCAGACAGATTCTTATTAATTTGCTATGAAGTTTTTAATAAACCATTTCATTTCCAATTTTAAAAATATTTTCCATTCTCATACAACTTTTTGTTCAGTTAGGTGTATATATTTTTTCCTTTCCAGTTTTGTTTTTACTCTTGATGTGTTTGGAAGTCTGGATTGTACAAATTCTTATAAATGTAAAAAATTCAATAAAAATATTTGGATTAGTGGTTTTTTTTAGATAAAGGAAATATTTGGTATTAAAATTAAAAGATATAAATCGTACTTAAAACATTTACTACATGAATCATATATAAGTTAAAAGTTTTTATAAATTGTCTCATTGTAACTAAAGGGCATGTGAACTTATACTGAAGCATTTTATTATAATGTTCAATGTGACTTAGCAATAAATTTGTGCAATGGATTTAAATAACCGTAAAATAGGCTTTTTTATAAGTTAAAATATATCAATGTCATTATTTTGTTAAATACTAAATTGTGTTCTGTTCTATTATTAGAGGGAATTACTGTGTTGAAACCTTATTCAACTTGAAATATACAGAAAAACTGTTTTTAATTCAAACAATAGTTTTCTCTTTTAATGTTTATTGTGGATTTTGTAGACTTTCATGGATAATTAATTTTTTAAAAAAATGCACATTCAAATGCAATTGTAAAAGC
The DNA here is from genome assembly GCA_019974015.1 of Nephila pilipes. NCBI lineage: Eukaryota > Metazoa > Arthropoda > Arachnida > Araneae > Nephilidae > Nephila > Nephila pilipes. The sequence continues at coordinate 893,912 of BMAW01034015.1, forward strand.
TGTTTTGATTTCATATATTAATTCATAAGGAAAGATGATTTATTTTTAATAGAGCTTCCATGCACCTTTTCATACTTTACCAGTCTATGATTTTTAATTCTATCTGTTATAAAAATAACGATTTTAGGAAAAGGAAAAAATATTTTCTGCATTTCTAATATTGCAACTTTTACCAAATCCAGTTTTTAAAAAAATTATCTTTTTGGTTTTTAAGAAAGAATAAAGTTTGCAGTTTGAATATTTTTCTTTATCATAGACTGTATTTGAAAATACTTTTTCTGCATAAAAGATACAATGTTTTGAAGAATTTTTATAAAATGAAGTTACATACTTTGATATTTAATCTAATTTTCAATGTGAAATAAAAAAAAATCGATATTTTATTATTTGCTAAAATTTATAATCCTAAATTTACTTAATAATCCATACAAATAAAATGTATTTTTGGTATAAAAAGCCCATTGAAAATTTTGTTGTTTTATCAATTTTGTTCTAAATCCTTGTTCATTGATTTTATTTTTTAGGAATGTGACGTACCACAACCTGCTTCAAATAAAGTTATTACACCTGTCCGTCTTGGAGTATGTACTTTCTAGAAAATATTCATTTAATGTAGTTCTTTCTTTCACTTTCTATTGCTTTTGTTATTAACAGAAGATATGTATTGTAGTTTCTAAAAAATTGTAAGAAAATAATCAGCATTTTAATTAATGTTGTAAACTTTTTTATTTTCAGTTTTATTGAAATAATTTTTAACATATATGGAGAACTTAAATTATCATGAAATTTTAATGTTTCAATTAATTTTAACTCATAATTTAAATAATGGATATATGTACAGCATTTACATTATTTAAAAATGTGCTATTATTAAAGTTTATTTAAGGTAAGATAATTTTTGATGATTTTTTTTTTTTTTTTGATAGTAGTAACTGTATGCTTCCTTTTAAATTTCATTATTTGAGTTGTTTTATTGTTTGGATAAAATGCATAGAAAGATAATTATGTATAAGTGGGAAAATATATATACTTAAATTATGATCTCTTTAAAGCTGCAAAAACGTTACTTAATTTTTTTAATTTCAAATTTACATGTACACTTTTGCCATTTTAAAAATGAAAAGGGACATGTTAAATGAAATTGCAGTAAATATACATCTGTTCTTCTTTCTATTTCTTCTAAATTAAGTGTAAAATTGATTATTTTTTAATTAAATTTAGTAATATTCTTTAAATCATTTCCTGTAATGGGCAATTTTGGTTGTTCATCTGTTTATTGTAACTGGAGGGAGGGGATTAATTATAACTTATAAAACTGTAAAGTGAATGCTGTGTAGTTAACTTCTTGAAATTCTTTAGTAAAAAAATGTTGTTGTTTTATTAAATTTAAATCAAATAATATTCATTCTGATTTACGTTATTTGATAAGTAATTAACACGTTGAATGCCACGTTAATTTCATATGGCTTGCCCATCTGGTTAACATGAATTTCTCATTTTGCATTAAATATTTTGGTGAAATATACAACAGACAAGTTAATTTGTGTTATCATTTGTAAAGCACTGTCAAAAGGTATTAATTTAGCAATTAAACTGTTAACAGGTCAATTGAAAAAGTCCCCGGCCTGACACATAGATGGCTCTACTAGAATTAAATCCATATGTTTTTTAGTTAGCCCTAACACTCAAAAGATGCATGTATAAATTTGACAGCTGTCGGATCATTAGTTTGTGAATTATAGCATTTTGAGTGAAGCAACTTTTGTTATTGTGAAAAAAATGGATAAAAAGGAATTTCGCGTGTTGATAAAATATTGCTTTTTGAAGGGAAAAAATACAGTTGAAGCAAAAACTTGGCTTGATGCCGAGTTTCCGGACACTGCTCCAGGAAAATCAACCATCAAGGATTGGTATGCTTAGTTTAGACGTGGTGAAATGAGCACCGAAGACAGTGAACGCTCAAAAGAGGTTGTTACCGACAAAAACATTAAAAAAATCCACAAAATGATTTTGAATGACCGTCAATTGAAATTGAATGAAATAGCAGACACTCTAAAGATATCAACCGAATGTGTACATCATATCATTCACGAATATTTGGGTATGAGAAAGCTCTGTGAAAAGTGGGTGTTCAGTTTTGACCAAAAACAACTACGAGTTGATGATTCGGAGCAGTGTTTGAAGATGATCAAGCATAATAAACCCTAGTTTTTGCGTCGATATGTGACAGTGGATGAAACATGGCTCCATCCTTTCACTCCGAAGTCCAATCGACAGTCATCCGAGTGGACTGCACACGATGAACCCGCTCCAAAGCGTGGAAAAACGCAACAGTCGGCTGGCAAGGTTATGGCGACTGTATTTTGAGATGCGCATGGAATAATTTTCATTGACTGCCTTGAAAAAGGAAGGACCATCTACAGCAATTATTACATAGCGTTATTGGACCGTTTGAAGGACGAAATCGCCGAAAAACGGTCGCATTTGAAGAAAAAGAAAGATCTGCTTCACCAAGACAATGCACCATGTCACAAGTCACTGAAAACGATGGCAAAAATCCATGAATTGGGATTCGAATTGCTTCCTCATCCACCATATTCTCCAGATCTGGTCCCCAGCGACTATTTCCTGTTCTCAGATCTCAAAAGAATGCTCGCTGGGAAGAAATTTTCGTCGAATGAAGAGGTGATTGCCGAAACTGAGGCCTATTTTGAAGCAAAGGACAAATCATACTACAAAAATGGTATTGAAAAGTTGGAGGGTCGCTATAATCAGTGTATCATCCTTGAAGGGAATTATGTTGAATAAAAAAAACTAATTTTGCTAAAAAGATGTGTTTTACTATGGTAGGCTGGGGACTTTTCAATTGACCTGTTATGGAATACTTGTATTGTGAATGCATTAGTAATGTTCAAACAGGTAACTCACAGAAATATAGAAATTCATAATTTTCGACTGAAAATAGCTATACACTTAACAAAATGCCTAGATAGTGAAACTGCTGATCATCTTTCCTCATGTATGAGTCTACTGAGAAATCTGTCTTTTAACTTAAAAAAAATGCCAGGGAAAGCTAATGTCATGTAAAGTTTACGATTAAAAAGCATTTATGTTTATGTAGCTAATTAGGACCTTTGAATTTTTTTTTTTATTAATTAGGGAAATGTTTTAAAATGGATATGAAACTGTAAAGATTTGTATTTAATGATATTTTCTTTAAGTTATAGTTTAAAACTTATTTAAATGAAAGATATTTGTCATATATTTGGATCCCTTTAATTTGTGGTAGTCTATGCTTATTTAACTGTGAATTACAGTTTTAATATTAATTGAGCAAAAATACAAATACTAACATTGCTAAGAATGTTTTTGCTTTTTTTTTTTTAACTCTTTTGATGTTTCATTATTATGTGAATCACTTACCCTAGGAAATTTTTTTTTTAACTTTTAAGATTTGACCAATCAATTTTTGGTGCAGCTAATCTCACTGACCGCGATTTCTTAAAAATAATCTTACGAATAAAAATCCAAACATTCAAATAAAAAAAAAAATTAAAATGTTTGACTTAGTCTTAGACTTAAATTTTCAAAGCATCTCAAAGACCACTGTTCATCTCTGAGTAGTCAGAATTTTATTTTCTTTCTTTTATGACCAAGTCCCCGTTTGCACTTTAGAATTTGGAGATTAATGGTCTTTCATTGCCTTCCCCACTTACCTCAGACATTTAGAGTTGACTTTACCCTACTCTGTTTTCTTTGTATTTTATTCTTATTATTTTGCCTTCCCTTTACTCATGCTTGCATAGCAATCCATTTTAGTATCATTGCCTTTTTTTTTTATAACTCTATATCAAACATTTTGAACTCTTCCTCTCCCCCACTTCTTTGCTCGGATTTTTGTTATTTTTATATCAGTTTTTACATTGTTGCAATGTTTCTTCCAAGGTCAGTGATGGGTAAAAGAGGATTTTTTGCTTCCTCTTTTTGATTGAAGTCTCTGCTTGACTATTTTTGGATGCTTTTAAAGGTTTCCCCTCTTGCATCCTTTTTGTTTTATTTCTTTTAGTTCTAAAAGATTCTTATTTTCCCCCTGCATTTTTTTATATATTTATAGGTCTGATAGCACCATTTGACTTATTCCTTTCTCGTATTTTTCAATTTCTCTCTTTCAGAAATTTTTTTTTGCTATTGTTTATTGGAATTCTACAACATGTTTATCCCACAATTTGTGAGAAAATATATATTAATGTCTTTGCTTAATAGAAAGTCCTATTGTCATCTGGAAAAGAATTAATTTGAATCTCTTAAAAAAAGGGAGCCATAGTAAAACCACAAATTAACAGGATTCGTCTGCATTTTATAAAAGAAATTACCTTAATCTGTTACTCCTGATATACAGGTTTTTGTTCTATTGATTTATTATTTACTTTGTGTATTGTTCTTTTGCTTATTCCTTACATTTTTGATCAGGAGAAACCTGGAAGTTCTGCACCATCTACAAGCAAATCACAGGTATAATATATTTTTAGCAAACAAGTTATGCTATAAAATCTTTTTATTTCCAAATAATTTTTGGAACTTTATGTACAATATTTCATATTTCAGTTATTATAAATTGTTTTTTGACTAGGAAAGCCAGATAATTTTTTCTTCTACTATATTTAAAAATTATATTGATTAATTGTTCCTAGACTTATGCCTTTTGATTTATGTCAGCAATTTTGATAAAAAAAATTGAATTTGAGCAAGTAACTGTGAAAAAGTACCTTCAATGTAAAGTTTTTCCAAAATTAACAATATCCAAAACATTTATGAAAATTCTTCAAATAGATGAATTAGATCTAGGTATTCATTCGTTTGGAAATGGTGACAGGGGTATGTGTAGAAAAGTATATTTTCCTATTAAAAAGTAATCATACTGTTATAAATCCTATGGCAAATGATATTGGAAATACTTATTTATAATAATACTTTATAATAACAATTATATAGTGAAGAGTAAGGAGGGAAAGGAGTGAGGAAAAAACATTCACAGATGTTTTATTCCCATTTATTTGGTGGCATTTAGATAATAATCTATTCCCCAGCTAATCATATGTTTTATAATGCTAGAATGTAAAATTGCTAATTTTTTCATTTCTTTCTACAACAAAAATTAATTAACTTTTGCAACAATTAGCTTACAATTAATCAGATGATGAAAATGTTTTAGAAACTAATTCCCCTCAAGAACTTATCTTTAGATAAGTATGTCATTATGACCCTGAGATATACCTTAGATAATTTTTTTCCCCGTGGGATTTACTGTCTTTGGTAAACATAATGATGTACACCTGGGATACATTATAGTGACCCTTCTCTATTTTAAACTATTCTCATCAACAAATTTTTAATTTTCTATTTTTACCTAACATTTAGATCATAGTTGCACATTGTCTTGCACAGTATAGCCAGATTTGGCTGTTGCGCCATAAATTCCCATATTTCTCTTTAGAAAGGAATTTTTTGCTTATCAATTTGATAATCTGAATCCTTTTCTAAAAATTATCCAAAATGTGGATAATTTTTAAAAAATGTTATTCTCATAAAAAAAAAAAAATATTGTATTTTAAGTGGCAAAGCACAATATACTACCTAATTGTCTTGCATGCTTTCACTGAAAACTGGATTTTATTATGCAAATTTTCTAATATCAAATTGTAAGTGATGGTTGTTTTGGATAGTAAGAAAACTAAATGTCTGATTTGTTCAGTCTAATATTACAAGCTGTCTATAATTTCTGCCCTTTGGATCTGAATCTAATGTAAAAAAAAAAAAAGGGCATCCTTTATAACTTTTGTAATATGTATGAAGCTAGAGAAAAATTGATGTAGTTGTCAATGACTTAAACAGTGCTAAATTAGGACTTAATGGATTAGTTAATTAAATAAATTAAAATATTTAATTTCTAAAAATCAGCATTTTACTATCATGGAGGTAGTTCTTTCGTGTAACTGATTTCTCATCACATTAAATGAGTTCAAATTTCAAATCTTCTGAAGTGCTGTTGATAAGTTTCTCAATTGTGAAATTTTTAAAAAAGTTCCTTAATGTATAAGTGAGCTTAATAAACATTTTGACACTAAAAAATTATTATTTGATGTTTTTCAAAGATGTTTTCACTTAACCAATAAGCAACTTTTCCCCCCCCAAAAATTGGAAATTTCTTTAAATACTAGCTAGAATACCTGTTCTTCACATGGGTGGATATAAATCAATAAAAATTCTGTAAAAGTTTTTGAGTATAAATTTTACTTAACGGGAAGAAACAAATGAATCATTGAAAGGATCTTCAAAAAATATATTTGGAGATTAATAAACTGTCACAAACATAGATCATGATGTGTGACATAATATACCAGAGTTAATACTCTAAACTGCACAGTTGTTGTGCAGTTAAAATTTTGTACAAAATTCACTAATTGATATGGCTAGACATTCTTTCCATGCTTTGTGAATACCTTGTTTGGATTGAACATTTTCAATATTGGAAATCCAAAATGACACTTTTTAGCTATATTTTCTAAAAATCACCAAAAATTAGCAAATTAATATCCACACTCAAAATAAATTCTATCTTAAAATAATTTGGGTCGCTCAGTTGATGCAGTTATTATAATCTTGTGACATATTGTTCGAGATCTAGGTGATGTTAAAAACTCTCTATTAATTTAAAAAAAATTATTAAAAATATTTTCTGAAGAAATTTAAAGAGAGAAGCTTTTGATTTATTTGAAATTAATAAGAAGATGGATGCAAAGCGGATGAAAATGAGGCTCGAATTTGAACCCAAATGCAGGTATATCCTTTACACTGGTCTGGCTGTTTCAAAAGAGGAGATAAAGCAAAAATTCAAACTATGCTTCATCAGAATTTAAAAGAATATTTCACAGGCATTTAATTTCTTGATATAAGAAATATATAAGTAAGGATACTTTGTATACAAAGGGTTATCAATATGATTGATACTGTTATAAAAATGTGGGATATTTTGTTGAAATTATTTTTTTACAATAAGAATTTCAGAATTTTTTTATAATTAGAATGTCATTATTAAATGATTCATTTGAAACAGAATCATAATTCTATAACAAAGAATGGAGAAATGTATAGAAATAACAAAAATATCTTAAACAATTATATTCTGCTACAATTAATAAGCAAATGAATAAATATAAATATCTTCAAAAAATTACATGAAGATAGATGACCGTGGAATGTAAGCCATGATGTAATGTGACATAACATGTTCAAGAATCTTGTGCAGTAAAGGCATAATGTGTCACATTTATCACTTAAATATTAAAATTGGTCACTTTAAATGTAGATTGAATTTTAAAAGAAATACTTTGAGGTGCACACTGAAAGTACCCATGGAACCTGTACCAAATTTCATGATTCTGTATTTTGTAATGTTTCTGCTACATCATCTACACACAAACACACTTCTTTTTAATACAGATCAATAGATTTGACCTGGAGCAATAATATGGCATTGTTATTTTTAACTGATTTCAAAAATTTAAATTGCATATAATAAGTCATTAAAATGCAGATATTGTGGACAACGAAAGTTTGTGAAAAAATGGTAACTCTGCTAAAAGACATGAACAAATGACGAAAAGAGGGATTTTCAAAAACATTTCACCAAAAAAATAGTTGTGAAAATTGTTTTTTTTTTTTTGGTAGGAATATATTTAATATTCTTTCCATACATCAGTGAAGCTTGCTAAAAAAGTTTTGGGCGAATACGATCAACAGTGTGGATTTCTAATAGATAATTCAAGCATATATATATAGGATTGTTATGTAAAATTAGGGAATTAACATTCTGAGTTAGCTATTTGGAATTGAAAAATATATAGATTGTTTTAAATGGCCGTGTTTTAGTTTATAATTATTTATCAGTACATTTATCTCGGTGTTCGAAAAGCAGGGGAAAAAAAACAGGAGAAATCTTTTTTATTTTTGAACCTGCAAAATTGCTGTATATTTTTCAAGTGTATTTAAGTAATTTAGTATATGGTCTTGTAACAGTTTTTTTTTTTTTTTTTTTGGAATTCCTGGGAACTAATCAAATTGAAATGAAATTTTTTTTACATATGCTATTTAAAATAATTTGTACTTGATACTGAAAAAAAACCCTCTTACTCTTTGAATTTTTTTTTTTATAAAAATCCATTAGCTTTAGAATTTAGTTTTAAATTTTATCTGGTTGCAATAAAAACTGTGAAAATAATTAAAATGCCCCCCTTTTTTACTGTACTTTAAAAATTATGAGTGGGCTTGTAATTTATTTGAGGCTAGACTTTTTTTTTTTGTCATTTCATATAATGAATTTTTTTAAATGCTTTTATTATAAATCTTATTTCTTGTTAAGTCAAATAAACTTTTTTTGAAACAGCATATTCATTTTCTGGCCTTTTATTTGTATACACGTAAGATATATAGAATTGTATGAACTTATCCATGTGCTTCTTTTTGATTAGGGAATTTATCTAACACTAGAAATTAGGACTTAATTAAAACTATACCATCCTGATCCATCTTGACTTCTAATTTATCAATTTAATTAAGACATACTCTCTTATATCATCTTCAAATATTTAATATATCTTATTCACTTAATTTTTTTTTAGACCTCATTAGAAACAAAGCCTATTTCACCAAAGAAAGATGCTTCTAAGTCTGTTTCACCTGCTCAGCAGGTAAAGTACTTATACCTGTAATTTGAGTTTTGTAATTTTATAATGTAAATTTTTAGTTAGAAATATTAATTACTTTATTTTTCACAGTTTGTAAAACATTATTTTGTTTTTACTATCAATTTAATATTGCTTAATTTTCTCTTTTAATTTTGTACTGCAGTAAAACCTCATTAAGTCTCATTAATTAAAGCCACAGCTGGTTCAGGATAGTGAAAACCTTGCTAAATTGGAGGATGAGAGAAAAAATGAAATGAAACATTCTTACAGTTACATCACCATTATATTGAAAAAAATTCAAATATATTTACAGAAGATAAAGCCATCTCTCTGTTGAATGATAGAAGTTTCTTCAGATAATGTAGTACTGTGTGCTATTTGTTGTGTGTTAAGACGTGACTAAGGTTTTGTTGACTTTGCACGGAATATTTGTAAAGTCCACGCCTTCCCCACATTGCTTTTATACATTCATAGCAGTAAGAGATTTCAATTTAGAAAATAGTTTTTCAAACTACGTGGAAGAAGCACAACAATGTTATTATGTAGATCACTCTCCAAATAATTTTAAAAAATTATTCTTTGAAGACTGGTCTCAGTAAAAGGGGTCTGACTTAATGAGACACTACTGTACCATCCATTAGATTTTCACTACAGTTCTTTTCTTTTATTTGTTGTTTAATCTCATTCTTACTTTTTATCTTTTAAGATGAAAGAATAATTACTTCATAAAATATGTAATCAGTTGTTGTAAATGTATGCTATAATTATTTTTTAAATTTAATTACTTGGAACATTTACTTAGTTAATCTGTTATGCTAGAACACTGATTCATTCTGTTTCTTACAAATTATTGTCAATATTATCATTCATATTTTTAAGCTACTTTTCAAGATTTATGCTACTGAATATGAGGTTTATTATATAAAAAGAATTTTACTATGAACGTATATTGATGTTTCTGTGAATATACATGTGTGAGAAGTATGAAACGTACAGGACGAATATGATTTCACATATTTATCTTTATTTATTGCATTCTTCATCTTCATTTACTCTTATTAATAATTTGATTTGTTTCATTAGAAATTTAACCATTTTGTTTCAAGTTACATAATTTTATTTAATAATTATAATTGATATTTTTTCTGTGTGTATGTTCTAGTAAAAGTATCCAATTTTTGTATTAAAAATGAAGAATGTTGCCCATTGCAGTTTTCTCTGATTTATTTAATTTTATCAATTAATATTATTTTTATTTCTATGAGTTGTTTATAATCTGTATGTTATGTTTTATTCAAACCATACAAAGGAAAATTGATTCTGTTTTCCTTGCAAGTTTTATTTTTTATATACCTTGTAATATAATTTTTTCTTTATCTTTTTATGCAGTTTACTGCATCTAAAAGCATTCCAAAAATAGGATTTGTAACAAATAATATTAGAGGAATGATTGCATCTTCTACTGCACCTCGCTTTATGCCAAAGAGTCCTAATGTTACTGTGGTATGTAAAATAAGAAAGTTTTTTTTTTTTTTTTAAAATTTTTAAAAGCGAAATCCAATTTTATATTATAAATACAGACTACTTTTCTTGGATACAAGTTGACTATAAAATTATTAAATGAAAAGGGTATATTTCTCAGATGTTGAGGTACAGAATTAAAACAATGTATTCACATAGTTTGATGAATAAAAATTGACATATTGTACGTTTAGGAAAATAAATGTGTCATTCTTCTTGAAATTGGAGGTATTCAGAAATATATATTAAAATCGTTATGTTTGGGAGACCTATTCAGATTTTATTTGACTGCAGTATTTCATAATGTAATTGATTATATGAAATGTAATTTTATTTTCCAAAGCTTTGTTTTTAATTTCTCTTTAGGACACATTTCATTCTAGAGTTACCTATTTTGTTCAAAGCACTTTTAGATGATTTCTATATTTCACACATGTCGGCAAAGTACCGTACATATCTTTCATAGTGTGATGATTATTATATTTGTGATGCAGTATCATGGTAAATCTATGGAAAAATCTGGGTATCAATATTCTGTGTGCGTAAGTAATTTTTTTAAGAAGGTGTTTTCGAAGAAATTTACTACCATGTGTACTTTTAATTCCTCATGTCATGCAATCAATTGAATGAAACTAGACAAATAAGTGGCAACTACCTAAATGTATGAGATTAACAATTACTGGCAGACTCATATTTGAAGTATCATGCCAGTTATGAGGGTCATTCAATAAGTCTTTAGAAAATCTAAGATGACGCTCATAGCATAAAAAATGGTTTGGTTTAGTTAGCATCATAGCGTACTAGACAGCTGTCTGAGTCTCGGTTACTCATATTTGTGATCATGACGTATTTTGCACCTAAAAATTTTTCATCACAACTTTTCTGGCCGATGAGATAATCCTTGCCTTTTTTGAAGCAGATTCACAAGAAGCAACCTATTGGTTTGAATGTTACTTGGTTTGCAGTGTATAACTAGATTAATCTATTTATCATTGATGATGATAACTCGATGCAAAATGTTATTGACAACTTGACTATGCAGCAATCAAATTTTGTTTTGGCAGTTAGTGACTACCAAATCAAAACTAACTTATGAATCAGTGTTGATTTGTTTTGGCTCTATTTAACAAATAGTTGCATTCAATAGTAACAATAATTTACCTTAATGAGGCCATCTGTCCTCAAATACAAGTACTTTTTGAACCACCCTTGTATTATAAAAGGAAGTACTGCTGTATTTCTTGTTCAAGTACAGCTATATTTCCTGTTTACAGCATGAATCTCAATATTAGATTTCTTAACCATTTTGGTGAGTGCCTCTGAGTACACACATTATGTTAAAACTGAAATAATATGTGCAAATAATTTCAGTTCCCAACCTATTTGCATAAGCAACTTTATATAAATTAATGTGGACTTGCTGAAATAAGTGGAATTGATGGAACAAAATAAAATAAAATAAATACTAAATGAAGCTTTAAAAACAATAGCTAACATCACATGAGTGCAGGAATTTGTTTGAAAAATAACACATATTCATAATTTTGCTATTAGTATTCTCGTGGCAGCTTAAGTGGTCATGGTTGCAGATTAGAGGTCATTGTTGTTTTTGTTGAGTCATGGGTTTGAGCCCTGATGCCACCAAAGACCTGCTGTTTAAGCTGGGCTGATGCATGTTAAATCTTGTTGAGGTCTCAAGTCTCCCGATTGGCGGGGTGTGGAAATTTATAGAGGGAGGTGTCATGTTATCTTTGTCATTTGACTGAGGTTCAAAATTATAAGATCTGTTGCCAGTAGCCCTTGTGTTGCTTCTCAGTGCGATGCTAATAAACAATCGCAATGAAATATACTCACTTTAAATTGCACTCTAATCTTACGGTGATTTTCCTATTGTTGCAATTATTGAAAAATTCATCAGTTGTTTTTGAATTCGTGTGATATATTTTGTGAAAATAGGACTTGTTGAACAAATTTTATTTTGGTTTTTTGACATTAGTGATACAGAATATTGATTTGAATGAAAATTCAATTAGTAACTGTTTTGTTAGTGATTATGAATAATAATATATTTATCAAGTTGCATGCTGAGGAAATTGTGGTACTGTATGTAATTTGGAATTTTTTAAAGAACTTCTAAAAAATTTTCTGAAAGGAAGTTTTGTTCTCAAGTTGGTACTAATTAGATAATTGGTGTGATGAGTAAGTCATTTTCTTATTGACCCCAGAAATAGGATCAATACATTTGAGTCATTTCATTATTTTAGAATATTGGTAATAAGATGTTTGCAAAATTTATTTTCAGACTGGAAATGCTATTGCTTCAGTTTTGAATGCAACGCCTTCCCGATTTATTGCATCCTGTCCTCCTGTAGTTGTACCTAAACGACAATTACCAGTTAAAGATAACAATGATAGTCCAGTGATAGATTTAACTGATGATGATTCTACCAGCAAGAAATTTACTTCTGCTGCTGGTAAGTTTTTAAAATCTATTAATGAAAATTTCTTAAATTTATTTACATCTTGAAAAGAGATAGTATGTTTTGTTTCATTTATTAACAACTAAATAAAATATGTATAGGGTAAATTGGAATGTTTATTTAATAAAAAACACTAGAATTAGATGCAATTTATAAAGGCAAACAAGTATAATAATAATAATAATGATTTCATTCTTGACTTGATATTGGATATTGTAATTGAATTATATAACTTCCTGAATAATGTTCTGTCCAATTGGTGCAGAAAATGGCGACTTGCTACCACATGCTTGAGCAGTCTTTGTAATTTTTTTTATATCCTTATAATTGTTATCATAGTTTGCTGCATTGTGTATTCTCTCTGGTAAGGAGTGCAGAAATTATAAATGGATTTCACTGCACTTGCATAAAATTTTTAAACTTTGGGTTGTTTTTGAGTAACACATGCAATAAAATTAAAAAAAATTGCAGTGCATTAAACATAACAAATGCATGCATCAAATACTGGTTTTTTTTAGGTATTTATTGCCTAACTGTAATCTGTGAATTTTATGTTATTACTGTGGGTTCTTTATCTAATTCATCAAAGACCAGAAGAAATAATGAACTTGAATCAAATTTGAACATGAACTGAAATCAAATCATTAATTTTGTTACAAACTCAATAAAAACACATATTCTAGATTTTGCAAAGATTATTTGAGATTGCTAATTTCTAATAATTGAGATTGCTAATTAAATAAATTGCTAATTTCATTATGTTTCTTCAAAGGAATATAAACCTAATTAGTATAAAATAAAGCTGAAGCAATTAAATGGAAACTGCTCCTGTGATGTTGAGGTATTGGATCTGGCTGTTATATATGAAAGTGTACTACCTATAAATGATGGACCTTGGTTGTATGAGTTAAAAGATTTGGGTATTGTTTTAAGTGACCTTATAGGTGCCTCTTGTGTATCTGTACTTGTCCTATTTGGTAGACTTCTGACGTGCAAAATAAAACTGTAGTCATTAAGTTTAGTTGCAGTTGAAATCCATCTTGGATGGACATTAATGGCTAAGTGCCACAAGTGAATATAGAAAGGATACACTTAACTTTGTCAACAACATCATTAGTTGTAATGTAGGCTGAGATTGCTGACCTGTGGAAACTAGATATTATTGGAATCAAAGATCCTATGGAGAAAAGGGGTAAAACTTGACCAAGATCTAAAAACTAAAAGAAAACATTTTAGAGAAACTTTGACTACTTATGAAGATAAACATTGTGAAGTTTATTTGCCTTGATTGATGATAGTTTTCTCCTACCTGACAACTTCAGCCTCCCCCTCGCCCCTAAAAAAAAAGAAAGGGCTTGAGATGAGATATAGAAAACTCTTGTCTCTCAACTTATGTGACAAATATGAAAAGGTTTTTCAGGAATGATTTGAGAAAGTTACCCCCAAATGAAGTAGATTTTTATGGAAATTACCTCATTGATGGAAGAGTGTAGTAGCTCTACTCTCATTCGACCAGTATTTGATGCATCAGCAAGATTGCAAAACTCTTCCCTTTTAAACCAGTACCAAATCATATTGAATATACTCCGGACAATCTGGGAAAAGTTTGGTGTCACCGCAAATATATGAAAATCCTTTTTACAAATAAGTGTTTCTAAAGAGAATAGACTTCCTACGTTTTCCTAAATGGAAGAATTTAAAAGAAAAGTAAATTAGACTTTTGATGGAGAAGATGCTCATGCAAGAGTTACTTTTGGAGCAAAAATTAGTCCTTTTCTTCTTGCTTCAGTTGTAGGATATTATACTGAAGTTAGCAACAGTTTTTATTGTGAATTGAAGATACAACAAACTTCTATGTTGACAATGTTGTTACCAGTTTTGACACATGCAAGGATCTAAATGGTTTTATCTCCAAATACAGTCAATTAATGTAGCAAGGCGGTTTTTATCTCAGTTACCAGGAATACTGCAGGAGGGTATAAAGTTGAACATGATAGGGAAACTCTTGTGTTAGGCATGAAATTGAATCAGTAGCTAATACTCTGAAAGTTGATATGAGTTGAATGAATTAATTTAAGCTTGAGAAAATAACAAAATGAGTTATATTGTCAGTGGTTTATAAGGAATTTGATCCTATTAGATATACCATCCTAGTTAAGCTTTCCTTCCAAGTTAATGATGCAAAAGGTTATAAAATACTAAGGTTATAATGAAGGCTGAATATATAAGTTGGGATGTGGAAATCACTGATAATCTGAGAAAATAGTTCTTATTTTAGTTTAAGGAATTAAAGCATTTCAAGAATATTAATATATCTAGATGTTGTAGAAGAAAATTTGAAACATTGCACAATTCATTTTGTGATACCAGCCAAAGATGCTTAAGTTTTTGAAGGTTCCTCTAAACTATTTCTTCTAGCTGCTAAATCTAGAATAGCTCTCTAAGAGGTAACATAATACCACATTTGGAACTTTAAGCTGTTTTGGGGAGAACAAGATTAACAAATTCAGTATGACATTGAATTGAAAAGAAATAAAAAGTTTTTACTGGAGCGATGCAACTTCTATATGATATGTACGAGCAATAAAACTGACTTCTCCTTTATCATGGAATCATGTATTTGGTGAATTGAATCAAATCATACCAATTTACCATAAAGTGGCTGTATGACTACATAACTTATCTCTTTGATTCTGAAAGGGTCCACAATGGTTTACTGAATCTCCTGAGTTTCAGCATCATGGAAGAATCTCAAGTAAAGACATTAATTTGACAAAAAAATAAAAATTTACAAAATTGATGGCTAACATAGAAAATATTATCTAGTACTCTTATTTCCTCAAAGAGGATATATACTCTCTTATTACTCTAAATACCAACAAATATTTTAAGTTTCAGAAATAATTGTCTCGTTAGATAAGAAAAAGGATTCAAGGAGAACTCACTTTTTCAGAATTTCAAAAAGTGGAGTGGAAATTAATGAAGGTAATTCAACAGGAATCTTATGATAGAGAAGATGATAAAAAATTTAAGGGTTTGTCTATTTTTGTAGTTGGAGATAAAATCTTATGAGTAAGGATGCAAGTCATAAGTATGTAAGTGGTCTGAATAGTTTGCGATCTAAAAAAAATACAAAATATTTTTTCTTTAAATTTATTTTTGTTTTTCTACATAATCTCCTTGTAAGTCTACATACTTCCTCCAGCAATGTTGCCATCTCTTTAACCTGTCCAAATAGTATTCAGCGTCTTTCTCTGTCAAATAATTTTTTACGAAGGTGATGTCATCCTCATGTGACAAAAATCTCTGTCCTTTGAGTGCAATTTTTAAACTAGGAAACAAAGAAGTTGCTTGGGGCTAGATCTGGTGAGTAAGGAGAGTGGTCAAGCAGTTCAAACTGTAATCCGCGGATTTTCGCCATGGCAATGACTGAGATGTGAGACGGCACATTGTCTGTGTGAAACAGAATTTTTTTTATCTGTAAATGTGGCCATATCTCCTCTATTTTTTCAGCTTGTCTAGTAATGATTAGTAATATGTTCCTGTAAACATTTTTCATGTTTGAAGGCAATCAATTGAGGCAACACCATGACTATCTCAAAAAACAGTTGCCATCACTTTCCCAGCCATAAAAAAACAGTTCTTTTTTTTTGGAGCCCATTCTCCCTTCACACTCCACTGTTTGGAAATATAATAGTATATCCAAGTTTCATCTACAGTAATTAATTGGCGCAAAAACTCTTAATGTATTGGGCTTAATCTGCATCAACAGAGCGTTATGTTCTTTCAAACACGATTTTGGTTAACATGAGCAAACATGTCACCCAATAAGTGGACAGCTTTCTCCTGCCTAAATCTTGTTTCACATTTTTTGGACATATTCATAGCATTTGCTACCTCTCTTACTCCTATGTAATTTGACGGTTGTCTAGTACTATTTGGTGAACGTTAGCTATGTTATTGTCAACAGTTGCAGGTTTGTACGTTCCAAAGCTTTCATCATCTCCCAAGCTAGTAGGGCCATGTTTAAATTCACCTGCCCAAAATTTAATGTTGGTTTATGATGGTGCAGAGTCCTCGTACCCAGCATTCAATTCATTTTTGATTTGTGTAGGTGTATTGTCTTTATAAAACAAATATTTAATTACAGCTTGATACTTGGTTTTTCCTATTTTCTCAAAAATACTCACGGAGACTCGCTCAAATGATTGTCAAACAACAACTAGAAATCCAAAATGACTGAAATTTTGGTGAGTACTTTTCAAAAGATGCGTAATTACATTGCCTAGCTTTTATTGACAAGTACTGCCATCTTAAGATCGGAAACTTTTCAGATAATCCTAGAATAGATAGAGAAGATTTTCAAAAATTGCTGCTTCTATCCTCAAGTCATGAGGTCATACTGAAGCTTATGATATGATATGAAAACTTACTTTGTGGTCTACAAATGTTACAAAATTAACTATGGGAAAACTTTTGAATTTTAAACTGGATGAAAATCATGAAAAATTGTATCAAAGTGTGTCACTTGTAAATGATTCACTTCAGGGAAGCTGGAAATTCCTTGAAGTGAATCATTTAGCTGGATTCCAGACCTTTACCAGAAAATTGATTTCGAGCCTCTGTTTACCAAATCACAGCAGTGGATGCAGCCAGATCATTATTCTCAAGAAGAGATCAGAAAGCTTTGGTATTGCTCTTCACATAGGCCATTTATAGAGCAGTGCATCTAAAACATGTAACCAGTTCATCTACTGAAGCAATTTTAATTTCTTTTCGTAGATTTGTTACAAGGTGGGGCAAATGCTCAACTATTTATTATGACAAAAGTACCAATTTTATTGGTGCTTGCATTCTATTCCTTAGTTTAGATTGGAATGAAATTGATTGGAAGTTAAACCCACCCATAGCTACATGGTGGGGAGGTTGGTGAAGGATTGATTTAAATAATGAAGGATATTTTAAAGGGATCTTAAGTCAAGTACTGTTTTTGAAGGAAAAATGACTTTCTCTTATGTGACTGTGAAGCATTGATGAATTCTCGACCTCTCACATACCAATCTGAAGATAAGGACTATTTACTAATCATGAGACATCACGGATTGGAGTACATTAAATATTAATGCTGTTGACCATCAGAGTCTGAATAGAAGGATCAAGTACAGGTAAAATTTTCAAAAATATTTGTAGAACTGATTCAGAAGTGAATGTATCCAACTTTTTGTATAAAGAAGAAAATATAGAGATTCATATAATACAGTTGGAGGTATTGTGCTAATTGGAAGAGACAGTCTCAAAGGAATCAACAGGTTCCTCAGACAAGTAACTGATGTTATTCCTGGGAATAGAAAGGATGGATATGTTCTGCATATAGAAGAAAAATATCTAAATCAAGAATAGAGATAAAAATTCTTGAGAAGTTAGGTTTGTAAAATGTCAGCTTTTGGGATTATTTTTTTATTCTTACTTTTGTTTCTTTATATTCTACATTTATTTTTATACAATTTATTAAAACATTGGCTATGTTTTATGCATAATCAAAGGTGAGGAAATTTTAGTAGCAGTGTAAATGTGCATTATATTGCTAATTCTATTATTAAAACTTTGCACCTGACATTTTCCATATTTTGGTTACTATGCAACATAACTTATTGAGTTGCATTTGTGTAAATAAAATGGTACAGTTGGATATTTTTTAAAAGGAAATGTTTTCTATGGAACTTGTAGCTTAGATGTAAGCAAAATATATTGAATATAACCTTTAAGAAAACTTTACTATTTTTTCAAACTTTAAATATTTTTTTGCAGAAATTTCAGTAGAGTATCGGATTGTTCTAACTCATTCCATATTTTTTTCTGACATATTCAATTCAGTTTTTTTACTAATGATTGCTTACACCATTTAATACTTATACTTTTATTTGCCAAGTACGTGTTTTCATAGTTTATGGGGGAAAATTTAAAAAAAAAAAAAATTTATGGAAAAAAATAAATTTTTCTTTAATTTAAATTTAACTCCTCTTCTAAATTTCAAAGGTTTTCCAATGAAGAAACAAGGGCATATTATTGAGTTTTTCTTATGTGTGTATTTATACTCCTAAGAGTATTATTTAAGGAAAATTTATAATAAATATTTGTGCAATGTAAATGATAATTATTATGTAATTATAATGTAGGATTCTGATATTGATAAAATTTAAAATAAGGAAAGCATTGTGACATTTTGAATATCATGTATAAAATTTTTATGTTAGAATAATATATTTCATTGGAGGTAATCTTTTTTGTACCCATTTCTTAATTGAGAAGTATTTCTAGATATTTGTTTTCAGTTGAAATTTATTCTTGAATTAACTCACTTCCTTGTTTTTTATTCTTGGACAGTGGTTCCTGTTTCCATGCCATCCAATCCTCTTCCTAAAGCCAATTTACCACCATCTAAATTACAAAATAGCCAGAATGTAATTCTTCCTCTCTCAAACTTTTTACAAATGCTACCTTCACCTACACAACATAACCCGCCATTCACCCTCAGCAATCCTGTGCAGGTTCAGCCGATGGGTCGACCAACTATTGTTTCATCCCTTGGACCTAATCTTTTAGGTCCTAGAGTAGCATATTTTGTTTCTTCAAATTCTGGTCAAATAAACTCATATGGCCGTGGTAGTATACCTGTTTCAAATTTTGTGCCTGGTTCTAATCAGCGCTTACAAACTGTAATTGTTCGTGTTACTAATCCAGGTAAGGGAGTATTAATTTTGTATTTTTTCATAATTTGATTAGCTGTTGATGATAAATTCTAAAACGTTTTTCTTTATGATTTTGAAATTGTTAATTACTTGAATATTTGCATATTATTTATCAACTAAATTCTACTGAATATGAATATTCAGCTAAATATTATATTTATTGTTATTCATTATGAATTTTCAAATTAAAAATTTCTTTTTGTGTGAAATGTATTGAATGTTCTGCAATATTTGTGATATTTTATATAATGAGGAAATAAATTTTACCATTTTATTAAGAAAGACCATCTATAACTTTTTAAAGTATAATTTGTTTTAAAGGTATTAAAGCTAATTATTTGATTCTGTGATTTGAACTCAAAATATCAAAAACTCTTATAATATTTAATTATATGTTATATATGTTGATTTTATTTTTATGTATTATATATAAATACTTTTATATAGATTGAATCATGATTTTATATGGTAATTAATGGTAAAATCAATATTTTCAAATAATTGATGAGGTAATTGATTTTATATAAGTAGTTATTATATTTTAATTTTGTAATATGGTAATTAATTTTATAGTAATTTGTAATAACATTGAGTATCTGATTTATTTCTAACCTTTAAAACTTGTTCATTTATTTCATTATTCTTATTATAACAGGTCAATTGAAAAGTCCCCCGCCTACCATAGTAAAACACTTTTTTTTGGCAAAGTTAGTTTTTTTAATTCAACATAATTCCCCTCAAGGGTGATACACTGATTATAGCGACCCTCCAACTTTTCGATACCATTTTTGTAGTACGATTTGTCCTTTGCTTCAAAATAGGCCTCATTTTCAGCGATCACCTCTTCATTCGACAAAAATTTCTTCCCAGCGAGCATTCTTTTGAGATCTGAGAACAGGAAATAGTCGCTGGGGGCAGATCTGGAGAATATGGTAGATGAGGAAGCAATTCGAAGCCCAATTCTTGGATTTTTGCCATCGTTTTCAGTGACTTGTGACACGGTGCATTGTCTTGGTGAAGCAGCCCTTTCTTTTTCTTCAAATGCGGCCGTTTTTCGGCGATTTCGTCCTTCAAATGGTCCAATAACGCTATGTAATAGTCACTGTTGATGGTCCTTCCTTTTTCAAGGTAATCAATGAAAATGCGCATCCGAAAATACAGATGCCATAACCTTGCCAGCCGACTGTTCAGTTGATATCTTTAGAGTGTCTGCTATTTCATTCAATTTCAATTTACAGTCATTCAAAATTATTTTGTTGATTTTTTTAATGTTTTCGTCGGTAACAACCTCTTTTGAGCGTCCACTGCGTTCACTGTCTTCGATGCTCATTTCATCACGTCTAAATTTAGCATACCAATCCTTGATGGTTGATTTTCCTGGGGCAGTGTCCGGAAACTCGGCATCAAGCCAAGTTTTTGCTTCAACTGTATTTTTTCCCTTCAAAAAGCAATATTTTATCAACATGCGAAATTCCTTTTTATCCATTTTTTTCACAATAACAAAAGTTGCTTCCCTCAAAATGCTATAATTCTCAAACTAATGATCCGACAACTGTCAAATTTATACATGCATCTTTTGAGGGTTAGGGCTAACTAAAAAACATATGGATTTAATTCTAGTAGCGCCATCTATGTGTCAGGCCGGTGACTTTAATTGACCTGTTACTTTTATATACTTTATTAATTTTTAAATATTCTTTTTGTTTAGAATTCATTATTCATATAAATTTTTAAAAAATATGTTTGAAAACAAATTTGTGATATCCATCAAATGTCATGATTTTTATTTTAGCTGACGGCCCATAATGATTTTAATATCCTTTTATAAAGTATTCAAGAATTTAATGCATACATCAATCTACTTCAACAGTGCATTATGTATTACTGAAGAACATTGATATCTTTGATAGCTGTTTTCACTAATAAATAATTTTTTAAAATTTGATTTTATATGCTAAAAGTGTCTATTCTTTTAAATCAACATTTTAATTTTTCTACTTTAAATTAGTTGTTTTAAATTTTTGTTTTTATTTGAATTTAAAATTTTAAATGCAATTTTTATTAATATTATTTTCTGCCATTTTCATTTAAAAACAATTGAACTAATTATTTTTATCTCATATAAAATTAATGTTCTTTTAATAATGGATATTCTATACAATAGATAATTTTTTACTGTCAATTTCATTTAAAAAAATGAAAGTTTTGTTGATTTTGTAGGAAATATAATGCCAAATAAACAAATGAAACAATTTTTTTGTCAATGAATATATTTTATGTATCATTGCAGAAGATAAATTCTTTTAAATAATTTTTCTTTTGTACAAAAACTGAGTCATTCAAGGTTATTACAGGCACCCTTCGAATTACATGGTTGCTTGGTTCAGTGTTATTTGTGAGTTGGCTGCAGATATGAGATATAACTAATGCATTGTTAATACATATTACAGATAAAAAGTTTTCCTTTAAAGGCAATGATGTATATATAAATGTATGTACTGTGGATCGAGTTAATTTTTAACAATAATATTTGTGACTACATGGAATTTGAATTCAGTATTATTCAAGGGTATTCACAATTTTTAATAGTGCTATTCATGCCTTCGAGCAGTTCAAGTACTGTTCTATTCGAGGAATTCCTGTATTAGTTTTTTGTTTTTGTATTTCTTACTATTTACTCTAAATATGTGTATGAAAAACCATATTTATAATCCATGAGTAACTGATAATCAGATACATTTTTTTTCCAATTTAATTTTTAAATTTTATTGATTTTAATTAATTTTTTGTCTTTCATTTTAATATTACCATGTGTGCTGTTTTTAATTTCTTTCATATCAAATTGAATTTTTATCAGAATATGTGAAGAAATTCCAGGTAACAGTATTAAATTTCTTTCTATCTTTTTTTTCTTTTTTTTTAAAAAAATTTCTCCATGTTTCTTTTGAAATTGCTTGCAATTTTAAAAATTGTGCTAACATTTTTTTTTATATTAATCTCTATGATAAAATATTCTTTGCAGGTTCAGTACCTACATTGAGTTCTGTTGTCAGCACTTCTGCAAGAATGCCTGCTGTTTCACAGTCTTTAAGAAATATTGGACCCTCACATTCATCAATAAGTTCACCTTTATCATTATCACCATCATCTGAAGTTGTTTTGTATTCAAGCATTTTGAAAGTAAATAATTTTGTGTGTTGAAATCTATATTCAAAATGTAAATGTATGCAGAAGACACAAAAAAAAAAAATTAGAAGTGAAATTTAACTATACTTCAAAGAACTAAGTTACTAGTTATTTTTTCTGCTTACATTCAATAAAAGATTTTTCTTTACACAATTTTTTTTTCATTCAAAGAAACTGTTTATGTATAAAAAATTTCATGTGGAAAAATATAATTAAACAACAACAAAAAGCTCAAGCTATAAAAAAACATAGCTGTGTTGTGCTTAAAAGTAAATATAATCTGTGCTTAGTTTCTGTATCAACAAAAATAAATCAAAATAAAATGTGCTTTTTATTGGTTTTGAAATTAGCACAATTTTTAAGTATGCATAATGTTTTGTTGAGAAATTAGTTGTTGAATTTAATCTAAAAAAATTAAAAAGGAGATAGTTGTCTTTTTTTTTAATTCATATCTTTAAATTGTAAAACTATGCATCTTTATTAATATTCTGGCATTTTATTGATTTTCATTTTTGTATTCTCCTGTATATTTTAGTGATTTCATATCTTTAACTATGCATTTCAATTGTCAATTACTGTTCAGATTTATTGCATGTATTTTTTTTAACTTTTCTATACATTTTTGTGATTTCATACAGTAATTTTTTAAAATTTTGAAAATGAGCTATTCTTTATGGATATAGATTCATATGTGATAACAATTATTGAATTTTTATGAACTATATATGTATAAAATATGTGGAGGGTGGGATTAGACTTTTCAAATGGTGGCATCTTTGCTTATATGCATGATAAGAAATAGAATCCATAAGTTATAGAATGTTACCTTACCTCAGTGAATGGATTCTTCTAAAATTATGCAGTCATAATTTTTCTTAACAGAAATGCATCATTAATGGACTGTTTTGTTCATTTTAAACCATTATTTATGACCAAGCATGGCAAAAAAAATTGCAATTTTTATTATAGAACTCGCATAATGTTAGAGTATCATGCAAGAGAGTAAAACGTGGAAGATTTTTTTTTGTATCATTAGATGGATAAATGTGATACTCTGTTTCCTTACTGTGATTATGTTTCCTTACTTAACTTTCATCAGGTTTGATTCTTAAAGAAACTATTTTTTGGTATTTATTCTCAAATTATTTTAGGAATCCCTTTGTTAATAAACTGATCTATTCAAATAATTGACTGAACAAGCATTGTCACATTATTGAGATTTTCATTTTTTTTGGTTGTGTATAGGAAATGATGCTAGTGATTGCATCAAAGGACAGTAAAATATCACAGAAGGTTCTGTTTCATATTGTTTAAAATAAATGATGGCTAAAAAATTTAATTTTTAACTTAAATTTAGTAAAAGCTTTTAATAAAAATATTAACTTACAGTGGTTTTTTTTAAAAAACTCTTGTTATATTTCTGATCTAGTTTGAAATATGTATATATTCTTTGATTTATAAAATTTAAGGTTATTAATTTGTATTTGATTTTCAGCATCCTGCACCATTTCCTACTCTTCCAGAATATTCATTTAATCCACAGTTTAAAGCTCTCCCACCACAACCATCTTTAAAAGCTTCTAAGGCTCCTAATGGTTAGTTCTATTAAATACAGTGCTTAATTAAAATAACTGATATAATTAAAAAAAATGTTTTTCTTACGTGTAACATAAATTTGAGCTTGTGAAATAAAGAAGAAACAATTTTGATTAGTTTGTTAAAAATGTATATCTAGTTTCTTAATTTGAATGATATTTTTTTCATCATTTTAATGATTGATTAATTGTAAATTTTTTTTTTAATTCTACCTTTCAATAAAAGATTTTTTTTGAGACTTGCATATGTATCTAAGAAAATTTTGAATTAAAAATGTGCAATGAAACTAATTAAAGTTTTTTTAAGAAAATCTGAATGAGATAAAATTAAACTGTTTTGCATACATTACAAAAACAATTACTATAATAAAGTACTGCAAAATTCTTACAATGCACCCCACCCCCTTTTAAGAATAAGCTTCATCTCATTTTTTAAGCTGAATTTTGCTTTCTCTCATGGAAATGTGCCATCTGTCTTATTTTTATTTACATTTATTAATTAATTTATTTATCAATATTTAGAATACTTTTTTTTTTTTTTTTTTTTTTTTTTTTTTAACTTTGAATTCTGACTCTTTCTTAAACTTAAGAGTTTCTAATTTGTAGAAAGAAGATTCTTATAGTTTATGATTACTTTAATAATTATTAAAATAAATTTTTAATAGGTAATTTTTTTGAACTGACTTATATTTTATCTTAGTGTACCTTTTCTAATAAGCCATATACATAAAGGGAAAGTCAGCATTTCAGTCATTTACATATTTTATACTTTCATAAATTAAAAATAATTTAAAAATTTAGAATCCAAACATAACATAGGCATTATTTTATTGGTAAATGATTTTGTGTATAAGTGATTAATTAAAATTAATTTTAAGTGATTACTAATTTTTCATGCTAAAAGTTACACCTTTAGGAAAATGAAATGTGTTTTCAGTAATTCATTTTGTATTTACATGCATGCTCATAATTAAGACTATACATGTTTTTAATTTCAGTTCTGCTCTTTAAATTAAAAGAATTAATTTTTTTGCATATCTTATTCCACTTATTAAAATCAAGTGATATATGTTAATTAAGCTGCTCTTTGTTTATTATTTAATTCTGTACTGTAATGTTTGCTTATTATCAGGAATTATTTTATCCTGGAATATGACATCGGAAAAGGAGCATGCTCCTATAGTAAGTTATCAACTCTTTGGTTATCAAGAATCTGCTGTTCCCATCTCATCTAGCCTTTGGAAAATGGTTGGTGTTGTCCAAGCTTTGCCATTACCTATGGCATGTACATTAAAACAATTTATTGAAGGTAATAAATATTATTTTACTGTGCGGGCAGTTGATAAACATGCACGATTTGGACCATATAGTGAAGCTGTCAGTATATTGTATAACACAACAAAGAACAATTTGTTAACAAAATGAGTAATCATATTTATATGTAGCACGCTATTTGCATTTGTTATTTTCAAGAGAGTTTAAGAAAATCAGCATTTTATTCATTTATTGAGAACCATGTTTTTGTTTTGTAAATGGAATCTCGGATTATTCATATTTAGTACTATTTTTTAAAAATTCAACCGAGATGTTGAAAAGAGCATTTTAGCAATTGTTTAAAGATTGCATGATATTTTTTTTAATATTTTAAATAGGAATTATTTTAATTTTACATATTTTGTGGCTTAGTTAATTTGTATGTAGTGTCTGTATAAAATGTACATCGATGTTTTGTACAAAGAAGTTACATTTAGATAAATGTATTTTTTAAGCTAATTTTTTTCTTATTGATCCTTTCTTAATTTATCATTTATTTTTAAATTATTTATTTTTATTTATTGCAAATGCGTTTTGTGAAATTTTGCCTGAATTCTATTTCATTAAGAAAAGGCCAATATAAGTTACTTTTAAATGTACTTCATCTAATTAAACTTTGTATATATAAATGGAAAAGTTTTCTGATGAAATGAACTAATTTTTCTTTTAAAATGTTCCTTTTATTTTTTGAAATGTCTGTATTTTTTTTTTTGTTGAATGTATGCATTTCATGTGATGTAATTAGAGTTGTATGCAGTTTTTTCATTTACATATGTATGCATGCTGATAGCTGAGACAATTAAAAATGCTGTTAATAAATATATTTTTGAGTTTTTTTTTTTTTTTTTAAATTTGAAAAAATAAGATGTCTAGTAAGAGAAGCATGCACCATACTACAAATAACATCTAAAATTTTTTGTAAAAATTAGTCTACAAAGATAGTGTAAAAGTAAAAAAGTGTCTAATGAATACCTAATTTCTAGTTAGTATAAGTAAGTAGGATTGTTGTAATTATTTTGTAAAAGTTTCATTAGATAATTCCTATATTTTCTTGCCATCAATTTTTGAACTTTTGAAGCATTTCTATTTTTTTTTTGAAAGTATAAAGGAAGAAAAAAACGGTTTTTCATTATTTGTTCTTTAAATTCATCAAAAATAATTCAATTGAAAACATTCAGTATTGAACTTTTTTTCATATAAATGAAATTGTTTACTTTTAAAAATAAAATGTTTTAACATATATTGTATACAGTTTTTCACTGAAATAATAATCTTTCGGTTTGTCATAATTTTAAAAATGTATACTATAATTTCCTAACATATTTACATAAACATAAATTGTAAAGTTTTTATAAAAATATATTGTCTTTTATGAATTTTATGCCTGTTAGATGTTGACAAACCAAACTTTAAAAAAAAAAAAAAAGAAATTGAATAAAGATAGATGGGTACTAAATATTCTAGAATTCAATTTAAAAAATTCCTTTGAAGTTATTATTATTAATAATAATAATAAAAAAAATATTTCAACTTCATACTATTTAACGTTTTCAAACCAAATTGTATTAAAATTACATGGTATTCTTCACAATATTCCTATTATATTCTGGGTATTATTAAAATAACTTGACATAAACATCTAAATAAATGCACTTTATTTTGTGAATCTATTATACAGTTTATATGCCAAATTCCGAAATTTAAGTTTTGTTGTATCATTTTATCTAAATGTTTAAATTAATTAAAGATATGATTTTTGGCTTTGTTTCTTTAACTTATATTACTTATCAGTAAATTAAGAAATTTTTCTAATCTTTTAGAGAGATTTGGAATTTATGAAAATAAAACTTGCATTTTTATCAAATTTGAAATAAAATTTTGGAACTAAGTATCAGTATGCAGTGTTAATATATAACTATTCAGACTTAAACTTTTGCCCAAATACTGCGATTTTACATATTGCTCAAATGATAAAAATAATAAAATGAGATCCTCTTACTTGATACTATTGGCATTAGTTATTTAATTTTATCGATTCTAAACCTATATCAATCAGTTTAAGTACTTTTATTAAAGGTTATTACATGCTTTAATTTTTATCATCAGATAACTTCATTAAATTCTAATCTGACAAATTTCTAATGTGATCTTTGATTTCATTCTTTGCGAGACCCACTAAATATTTACCAAGAAGTTCTGTTGGCAATGGCTATAATTTCAGCAAAGCAGAGTCATTCATTCATAAAAAAAAAAAAAAAAATAAAAATAAAAATTTAAAATTCAGACTCCCTAAAAAAAAAAAAAAAAAAAAAAAAAAAAAAAAAAAAAAGCCATCACACAATACTTGATCTTGAATTGTTTTTAGAAGATAAAAGGGTCCTAGGTCACACACACACTCACATTGCTCATTTTAAGGATGTGGAAATGTTGCTCAAAAATTTTCAACAGTCTTAGAGATCACTCACAATTGTTAGAAGTTAATCAACCATCTTGGAACTTAATCCCTTTGCTCTATAGTTAAATTACAAATTGATGTAGAACACAATTTACTTCATTTTGAGCAGAAAAACTGTCGTGCGATTCTCTTATCTTTTGAAGTTATTCATTTGAAGTATTTTTCCAGGTTTTTGAACAATGGTATATTGAATTGACTTTTGATAAGAGGAATAATATGTGTGTGAGGGAAAAATGTTTGAGGCAGTAAATAATTCTGCAAACAGAGTGGGTTATATTCAATAGAAATATGATCAAGAATGTTATTCTAGAGAGGGGGTCACAATTTGTGTAAACAATTGGGAGTCAGATGTTTACTCTTTTTCCAATCATTTGAAACCTTGATTTTGAACATCAAAGGTTTTAGAATATCGCATTTGCTGTAATCAAAATACAGTTGATCTAGTATTTCTTTTAGTAGTAAATTTGTCCTGACGAACTAAAACACAGTTCGGATTTCAAATGCAAAGTCATTCAATTTGTGAAAGAAAATGGAAATCGTGCTGCAGCAAGGATATTTGGTGTTGGTAAAAGCTCCATATGTGAGTGATAGAAAAATAAAATAATAATTAATGTGCTGATATAATTAATATGATGTGATAGGAACTAAAACGATTCTCATAAAAAATAAGTTGTGAAAAATCTTGCTTCACCGAGGACATTCCTGAGTTTAAATTTATTAATTATTGAAATCTTTATTTTAAGTCAAATATTTTTATTTTAATAAAAGCATTGGTTATTTTGAAAAGAAAGACTGTGCCGAAATTTAATTTGCCAATTGCCATTTTCATTCATGTGCACAAGAAGATTGGATGGATGAAAAATGTGTAAAATTTTGAATAAGAAATGTTTGGCAAAAGCAGCCTGGTGTTTTTGAAAAACCCAGAATATCTTTTATTTTGGGACATGTTGAGATCCCATGTAACTGATAATATGAAGTTATTTATAAAAGAGTGTAACATTGGCATTGCAATTATTCCATTCGGATTAACACCATTATTTCAGTCCTTAAATGTATTACAAAGCCATACAAAGGAAATTTAAAACGACAGTTTAATATGTGGGTATTAAGTGTTGAAAAAGCATTTACCAAAGTAGGCCAAATGTGTCATGCCAGTTTATAAATAATATGCGAGTGATTTATAAAAGCATAGAATGAAATTAAATTTGACCTAATTCAAAAGTCATTTAAAAATGTAGTATATCTAACAATCTAGATGGAACGGAAGATGATTATTTATTCATGGATCGCTCAGTAGCTGATGGTGAAGATGAAACAGAATTCGATTATGCGCTTGGAGATATAATCGACAACGAATATGACGAAATGTTCATGTTATTCATTAATGAAATTTTTTGATTTCATAAGTTATGTCATTCCCTTTAAATAAGCAACATTTATGTAGGAATCTAATGTTTATACTAATTTTTTTAAAATCTATTATTCAAAAATTCGGTGTTTGACGGGCACCCGTAAATTTCGATCTTATTTTTTATACACGCTGGAATATTCGGTATTTATTTTTTCTTTATGTATGATGTAAATCGAGCATATTTTTAATTATATCAAATCAATATATATATATATATATATACAATAACAAATTTAGAAAATTTATTAAAACTAATAACCTAATATTACAGAATTAAATGAAGAAATCAGTAAATTATCGAAATAAACAAAAAAAAAAAAAAAAAAAATAAAATAAAAAAAAAAAAAAAAAAATAAAAAAAAAAAAAAAAAATGCATAGGATTACTTAAATACAAATTATGCTTAATAATTTTAATTCAAAACATGTATAAACCATTAATTAAAAAATTACAATTTTAATTAAATACAAAACAACCCAAAACAGCAATTCTTAAGAGGAAAAAAAAAAAAAATTAATGAAAAATAAAAATGTGTGTGTGAAGACCATAATATAAATATTCTCCCTTATATTGCAATGGGAAGAGTGTATTTAAACCAGTTTTATGGATCCAACCATCTGAACTTCAGTAATCACATTATCAGTTGAGGAAAAAAAACCCAAGAAAAATCAATATTTCAGAAACGAATAGAATTTCAAATTAGGAAAAAGAAAAGAAATACATTAAAATATTCCATCCATCGTGTAGCTTCCATCCATTAATAGCCATCGTGTTGCTTCTTGTGTGACGTTAATACAACTAAACCAAACTGAACTAATCCTTTTATTAATTTATATTGTAAAAGTAAATATTCTATTTTAACTATACAATTTTTCTCTCTAATTTGTGAACTTAAAAATTAGACGCCATCTCAGGGGCTTCTACATATGTGTATAGAATAAGGAAATCATGACCCCAAAGCATCCTAGTCATCTTTTTCTTCCCGTTTGATTTACTGACTGATTGATTTTTTTTGTGGGATATAGAGCAACAAAGACTATAATCCCTTTTAAAAGATTCTTTTCATTCAGTAGATATCAAAGTATTTCAACTTCTGCAGGAATATTCTGATCCTTATTTACTAGCTACTATTGTTTCCAAAAAATCTTTGTAAGTAATATTGGATTGCAGGTCGATTTCAAAATTATTCCAGAGATGATTTCTGTAGGATGCATATTTATTATAAATCAAAAGAATATGTTCCAAATCATTGATACGGTTATAGGTACGACACATTGCATTATCATGTAGATGAAATTTGTGTAAAAGCTCAGAAGTTATGATCATTTCGCTGGTGATTCGAGTGCTAGGAATTTTCTCTCTTCTGCTCGGCCGCGGTAGCCTAGTGGTTAAGGCATCGAACTCGTGACCAGCAGTTTTCGTTAAGTTGTGGGTTCGAGCCTTGATGCTACAAAAGATCCGCCGTGTAGTCGGGTTTGATGTATGTTGAATCTGTCGGGGCTCAAAGTTTTCCCGTGGGCGTAGTATGTAGATTAAAAGAGAGGGTGGCTCAGGTGTCATTCTCATCACTTGATCGAGGTTCAAAATTACGAGGTCCGCCGCCCAAATCCCTCGTGTTGCTTCTGTACGTTAATAAAATCAATTGGATATTTTATCAGTGGTCGGAATGTTCTCTAAGTCTTCGAAATATATACTAGAATAAAAATTTTCGTCGGTTCTTTTCATTCTGTTTCTGTAATTGTTGCTATGGATATCTTCCGATGCGATCCAGTCGATGTAAATGTTGGACTCCGTAACTGATTTTGCGAGTTTGTCCGCCTGATCATTTCAAAAAATTTTCGAGTGTCCCGGAGTCCTAAGTAGTATCATTTGAGTATGAAAATGCGATACAGTAAATATTTTTCTCTATTTGTGAGTAACTTTTGATGATGTAATATTATAATTTCTTAATGTAGCTAGAACAGAGTGACTATCTGACAATAATAACATTTTTTTTTATTTAAAAATCAACGAGATCATCTAAAACTTGGCATATGGCCAGTGCTGCTGTAAATATAGTATTAATGGGATTTATGTTGTAAGCAAATGAGGAATTTTTCGTGATACCCTGCTATAGAAGTTATGTTATAGTTTTTTGAAGCATCCGTAGCTATTCTGAAATAATCCCCGTAGTTATTGTTCATTATTTCATCAAATAATCCTTTAATAGCAGAAGTAGGTAAATTATTGTCCTGAAATCCAAATTTATCGGTGTAAAATTCACACGGAAGCTCCGTGAAATACAGTTATCTAGGGATGGATATTATTTGCTCTTCTTTAATATTCAGCGTATGAAAATATTCAAGACATTGTTTATGTCTCCTTCCAGAATTTTTAGATCTATAGTACCAAGGCTATTGAAGTGTAGAGTTGAAAAGTTTTAATTTGAAATTTAAGAGATAAAAATTTATTCAGCACCCTTCTTTTTTTTTTTTTTTTTTTTTTTTTTATCCGACAGTATTTCCTGTTTAGCTATTTGTAAAAGTACAATGTTTGGAGTCCATTGTGGTAGACCCAATGCGATTCTGAGTGCTTTGGTTTGTATGATATTAAAAGGTTTGAGCCGATTATTGGACAGCTTTGAATGTGATGACACGTATAGTAAAAGGTACTGCAAATGCTATTGTTACTCAATTTGATAAAGTTTTTTTCTCTTGGACCAAAGTGCTTATATGCCATTAATATTTTTCAAAGCTTTGTTTTTCGTTTGATTTATTATTGTTATATTTTGATTCTGTTTGGAAAAATACACTTCTAGATATTTAACGGATGTTTGCCATGTGAGTGGGAATATTAATATAATTATTTCCTAATATTATTCAGTATAGTATTAGGAAATGTTTGTATTCTTTTATTCAATAATTCCTCTATTGTACTTTTATCAAGGCTTGGGGACAGTTTCCAATAGTTTTACCATTGAATTATTCTTTCTAAGGTATTTTGGAATTTTCTATCTACTATATCCAGTGACTAATAAGAACAATAAATGAAGATGTCGCCTGCATATATTGAGTCATCTACTTCTGTCCAATACTTCGAAGAAATCGTCCATATAAATAGTAAATAATATGGGGAAGAGGACATTGTCCTGAGGTACATCTTTTAGAACAGCCTTTCTTGATGGTAGACTTCCCCCCTATATAATCTGTAGAGATCGTGAAGTAAGAAATTTATGTATCCACACACACCTAGTGCTTTTTCCCGGTAATTCCATTTTGAAGATACTTGTATAAGAAACCATCTATATAAACTGAGTCGTAAACACCCTTTATATTCAGGATAATTCTAACAATTTTTTTTTTCTCTCGTTTGGTACCTGCAATAGCTTTATGTGTGTATAAGGCATGCGGCAGTTCTCTCTTTAAATGGTACAAAGCCATAATGATAAGAATGAAGTTTTGTATTTTCAGAAAGTAAGATATGCGCCCGGTTAAAATTCTTTCGAATGTTTTAGAAAATACGGAAGTGAAAGCTTTTGGTTCTATACAATATCAAGTTCTTTAGTACAGCTGCAGTAATCTGATATACTCATGGGGTTGTATCTTTTACATATTTTATATCTCCATTTAATTCAGAAATAGGGATTGGCTTATTAACAAGATTGTTTTCTTTATCGAGAAACGGCTCGTGTGATCTGTTATTGGATGCAAAATAGTTTGCAAAATGATGAACTTGTTTTTGAGGTTGAGTTACATATGCATTATTATACTGAAGGAAGTTTAACGTTGATTCTGCTTTCTTGTTAGTTGAAAGTTTTTTGAGAATACTATAAAAGATGTTTTGGTTAGAAACTTCATTGCACATTTTATCCCAGTATTTTGGTTTTTCTTTACCTTGAAATATAATTTTCAGCAAATAAAAGCCTTTTCTCCTGGTTTTCCTCCTGGTTCTCCTGATCACACGACCATTAAATCCCACTTTCCTGAGAACTCTTCTAATTGTTTCTGCAGAAATCGGTCTTTGTATCGTATAAGTGGTTGCAGAAATTTTTGGAGCACGCACCTTTGGAATTTCGGTCACTTTTCGTAGGATCCGCCTCTTGGTTCTCTGTTATCCAGGGTCTCCTTTCATCCTCTTCCGGGAACGTTTTTAACGTGTTCCAACTCTTTATACTTGATGATTTTTTTGAACACATCCGTGACCTCTCAGAAATTCTTTTTCAATTTTTTAAAGAGATTTACGCTCTTCAGCCATTTTAACGGCAAGCTCTCTGCATCTTTCGTTCTGGAACCCATTTGGAAGATTAAAAATTAATATTTCAACAAGAGAAACTTATACATTAGGATCTAAATCCAATGTGAGTATTAAACGCAAACACTTTTGTAAAATAGTGATAGCTAATTTATTAGGTTGTGGTCATTTTCTACAAAGTGTATGCTTAATTTTGTGACATCATTTCGGGTCATTTAGTAGGGAATGCAAATAATTTTATTACATTAACCTCGTGGTTTTTTTTTTGGATAAATATCTTATTTAAGGAGTAATTTATCATTTCCTATTAAAAAAAAAACCTTTACACAAAACTTTTTACCATATGTTTGCATTTTCAAAGAAAGGAAATAGGGTTTACTCACTTTTGAGAACCACTATATTTTGTTGTCTGGATTTTCTAATGCTGACTGAACTTGTTTCATCGCTAAATGCCCATCTATTTTCTTAAAAATTCGCTTATCCTGATGTTGTAAATATAGTTCTGTGACTATGGGATAGTGATCACTGTCGTAAGAGCACTCTGCTATTATAGTATTAGTGTTTGCTGAACAGAGGGTGAGAGCAATTAGTGCTGATGCAACTATATTACCTCAGTGGGTAGGGATAGCAGTGTTAAGGATAATAAAATCGGAGTCTGTTAACCATTTCACGAAATCGTTACTATATGGAGAAATGATTCGAGCCCTACATCGGGTGATGTAGATTAAGGTCTCCAAAAATGAAGATCGGATCTGTTAAGGATTGTAAGTAGATTTTTATTAGTGAAATATTGAGTCACCGTGAAGTATATAAATTTATGATGTTAAAGGAGAAGTTATTAATATGTATTTGAGCAATTAGCATTTTTATGTCTGGCGTTTGTACTATTGGAGTAGGAATTTGACAAGTAGAAATGTTGACTGGTACTGCTATTAGTAGTCCTCCTCCTGGTCTGTCAGATCTGAAAATTATTTTTCATGGAAGGTGATATCGGTTACCAGGTTTCAAAAAAAGTTTCCTGAAAGATAAAAATGTCTGTCTTGGTAAAGGGAGGGATATGGAACGAAACTGATTTGTTTTTAATGCTTCTACAATTTTATTGCAGAAAAAACATAAGAGTATGGGAAAAAAAAAAAAGGGAAAAGGCTAAAATCAAAATTCGGTCCTTCCCTGGAGGTATAGAACTTTTTTTTTAAATCATGGAAAATTTTGCCCACATACAAAATGAAATCTAAAAATACTTTTATATAAACAGATCATCCAATATCAATCTCATTAGATGCATTTTTTTTAGGTTATTAGATGCAGCAGGTATGGGGTGACAAAAGTTCTGAAGTATTTAACTGGTTAACTTTTTCCAACTAGGAGATGTGGATTGTTTTCCCGTTTCAAAAATATTATACAACTGTACAAACATAGTTTCCATCATTTTTCGAACGTTTTCCATAGTTACTGTTGTTTGTTTTTCTAATCCTCCCTAAAAAGTTGTTACAATATTTTCTAATTTTTTTCTAGCTCTTGCATATTTGGACCTTGTGGATTTGCTTTTAAAGTTAAAGTTGCTGTCCGAAGGTTTATCAAGATATTTTCTTCTCGCCTCTCGTTAAATAGTGCGTGCATTTATATTGCATGATCTGTTTTTCTTCAAGAAATATAGACATAGATGGGAATTGGTGGGATGGTCTTGTTTGAAATTAATGCAGATTACAGAAGTGGTGCTCTGCACAGTGAGTATAATACCACAATTGACGCAAATTATAGGTGTTTCGCAGCATCTGGATATATGATAAAAACTGTAGCCTCTATTGCATTGTCGGGGTTTGTCTATAAAAATTTAGATGCGATGGTTAATTAACCAAAGCTTAATAGTTTCCGTTATATCAGTGCCAAGAATAGTGATTAGCATCGTGGGAATCACCTCATTGCTTCCGGTTTTCACAGACTGTTGCATTTCCCCAGTATCAGTATTATTTGTATTCTGTAGTTTTGTTGCCAAATCCGTCAGAGGTACATCAGTTGGTATTTCATGGATTAGATAACGAGATGTGAATCCTTCCCAAATGACACTTGCGTTTACCGGTACGTTCCCCCGATATATCATAGTGATCCTTCTTTATTTTCGACTCTCCTTGTCAACCAATTTTTTTCTATTTTTTCAAACGTTTAGATCACAGATCTTGTTTGACACAGCATATCCATATCTGATTCTTGTGCCAATAAGCTTCAATACTCACTCACATTTAAAAATTAGACATCACAGAATATAGGGCGTGAATTATGGAAGCATTTTATAAAGAATAAAAGGGATCGATTCAAATAAAAAAGTAAATAATACACAGCTCGCCATTAAAATTGCAAAACCAGGAAGGAATGATCTGTCAAACGTCAAAATTACATGAAAGGAAGAAGAGATTGTTTTCTGCAAACGATTTGTAATTCAGCCCATTTAGATGATGTAGGAGTGAGAACCGACATCAAAAGCACTACATAAAAGAAGTGTAGTGGATTTTTCTTTCGGAAAGCGCTTTGTAAGGTCGCAGTTTGCTCAGAATATCGTGTTATGTCATGAATAATAATAAGAAGAAAGGCTTATCAGCAAGTGTCGGAATTCGACAGAGGTAGGATCTTTCCTATCGAGAGTGGGAATTATAGTTCCGTGATATTGCTCTTTGCTCTGGACGAAATCCAACCACTGTCATGCGACTATCGAATCAATAGGTTGCTTAGGGTCATAATGAACAACATGCAGGATCTCCACGCCATCGCATGAATAACGCTTGAGAGGACAGACATATTGTGAGGTCGGCCCTGCAAAACCGTACAACTACAACCCGGACCATTAGTCAGGAAATGGGCATTCTTGCAGCACGCCCAGTATCTGCTCGTAAGATGCGACGACGTTTGCAGCAGCGTGGACTGTCAGCACAGCAACCATTACTTCTGCTTCTCTTGAGAATACAGCATAGAGAGACGGTGACTGGTGGGCCGAACAACAAAGCTGGATATAGGAGTGACACAATGTCGTCTT
This sequence comes from Nephila pilipes, assembly GCA_019974015.1. Lineage (NCBI taxonomy): Eukaryota > Metazoa > Arthropoda > Arachnida > Araneae > Nephilidae > Nephila > Nephila pilipes. The sequence continues at coordinate 930,624 of BMAW01034015.1, forward strand.
TTCAGACGAGTCCCGTGCAGTATCCTAATGGCCTTATACGTCTCTGGAGGTTTCGAGGAGACCGCTCGTTGCCTGCTTGCATTTGATATCATCATAGGGGGCCTGTACTTGATGTGATGATTTGGGCAGCCATTGGATACACGACACGCACATCTGTAGTTCGGATCGATGGCAATTTTAACGCAGATCGGTACATTTCTGACATCTTACGTCCAGTGGTTGTGCCCTATCTTGGAGGCCTACCAAACGCCCTCTTCCAACAAAATAATGGAAAACCACATGTTGCATGTCGTGTTCTGACTTTCCTCGATACACAGGGTATTCGACTGTTTCCCTGACCTGCACGGTCTCCAGATCTGGTCATGGATTGGTGAGATACTGGCCCGACACCCTTCTCCAGCTAATACGGTTAATGAAGTGTCGCATAGATTTGAAGCAGCATGGAATGAGTTTTCCGTTTATGTCATCCATGCCTAATTCGACTCCATGCATCACCAGGGTAAGGCTGTTTTAGCATTCAGAGATGACAGCTATTTCTTCTAATTTCGCACCCCAATAAACTCCCAAACTGCTTGCAAATTTAATCACTGTATCTTCATGCCGTACTGTTTACGTACAATAAATATCTTTTTTTTGTATGTGCTTTCCTTCGCGGTGTTGCAATTTTAATGGCCAAAAGTGTAAAAAATTATGGTACTTCACTGTTGATTGATTGAAGAAGGGACGTAGGGCAACAAGGGCTACTATCCCTATCTGGAAAATGTTTCAAATTAATAAATATCAAAGAATTTCATTTTCTATAAAAAAACTCTAAAGTTCTTCTTATTTAATACCGCTTTCTGTAAAAGATCTCTGAAAGTGATAATGCAGCAGGAATCTATTTGAAGAAAGTTCCAGAGTTCATTTCTATGGGAGGTATAGTTTGCGCAAGTTAAGAGAATGTGATCCAGATCATTAATCCTACTATAGGTAGAACACAGAGCATTATCCTGCAAATTAAATTTATTTAAAAGACCAGGAGTAATTATCATTTTGCTGAGACATCGGATTCCTAGAATTTCCTCTCTTATGTTTGTCCAATTAGAGATAGTATCAATGGTAGGAATGTTTCCCAAAGTTTCAAAGTATTTGCTGCAGTATAAATTTCCTTTAGTTTTTTCTAGTCTGTTATGGTAATTGTATGTATGGATGTCTTCTGAAGCTATCCAGTCGATATTTACGTCAAATTCCGTTACAGATCTTGCGATTTTGTCAGCTTGTTCATTCCAATAAATATTTGAGTGACCCGGAATCCAAAGAAATACCAACTGCATATTATAATGAGAAAGAATAAGAATCTTATTGACCAATCTATAAATCACCTTAGGGGATTTGATAGAGAAATTTTGTAATGCAGATAAAACTGAATAGCTATCGGATAGAATGAGCAATTTATTATGCATTTCTGTTAGTTCATCCAAAGCTTGACAAATCGCTAGAGCTTCAGCCGTGAAGATGGAGTTGATTGGATTAATTTTATAAGAAAAGGAAGTAGTTCGTGTTACACCTGCTATGGAAGTAATGTTTGTGTTTTTAGATGCATCTGTAGCAATTATGAAAAAATCTCGGCATCTGTGTTCTAGTAATTCATTAAAGGAGCTATTAATTATAGGGATTGGTAGATTTTTGTTTTGAAAGCAGAATTCATTCGTATAAATTGAACAAGGAATATCAGTGAAATGGATAAGATTAGGGATTGAGATTATCTTTTCCCTATCGGTATTCAAATTTCTAAGAATATGATCAACACATTTTTTGTCATCTTCCATTATTGCTATATTTTTTGAACCCTGGTTATTCAGATGCATAGGGGAATATTTCCCATTAGATATTTGAGAAATAAAAATTTTTTGCGCCAGCCGTCTAATTTTTTCAGAGAAAATTCTTGTCCAGCCAATTTCAAAAGAACGATATTAGGGGTCCATTGAGGAAGAGCTAGATGCATCTGTAGCAAGAGGCAAGAGCTAGATGCATCTGTAGAGCGATTTTGAGAGCTCTGGTTTGAATAATATTGAAAGGTTTTAGTTGATGATCCAGTCATTTATTAATGATGTGGCAAGTGTAGAAAAAGGAACTGCAGATGCTATTGTTGATTAACTGAATAAGATTATTAGCTTGCGGTCCATGATGTTTGTAGGCCATACCTTTAAGGGCATTAATCTTTTTTAGAGCTTTATTTTTCATTTGGTTCATGATGGTAGTATTTTGTTTCCATTTGGAGAAATATACTCCTAAATATTTGATAGAGGTTTGCCATGGGAGAGGGTAACCAGCCAATAACACATCAGGAAAAGTATGAATTCTTTTGTTAGAAAGCTCTGCTATAGTACTTTTTTCATGACTTAAATTTAGTTTCCAATAATTGCACCACTGAGTAATTCTTTCCAGGGAATTTTGCAGTTTGCGACATATGGTATCAAGAGAGTGATGGGAACAATAAATAAAAATATCATCAGCATAAATAGAACATTCCACTCCAGAATCCAAAGTTTCAAAAAAATCATACATGTAGATGGTAAATAAAATTGGGGATAAAACACTGCCCTGGGGGAGACCTTTAAAAATAATTTTTTTCTATTGAGAGAACGTTCCTCCATCGAATTTGAAAAGATTTATTCGAGAGAAATTCATGAATCCAAAGAGCTATTTTCCCCGTTATACCTATTTGTAGACATTTGTAAAGGAGGCCATCTATATATACAGAATCATAAGCACTTTTTATATCAAGGCTATCCACGAAATATTTCTTTCCTAATTTAGCCTCAACTATTGCCTTATGAATAAGGTAAGTCGCAGTTCTACTGTCCTTAAAAGGAACAAAACCATAATGTTGAGGATTAAGCTTTTGATTAATTGTCAGATAATGAGTAATGCGACCGGATAAAATTCTTTCAAACGTTTTCGAGAAAACCAAAGTTAAAGCAATGGGTCTGTAAGATGATATTTTAGTTTTATCTTTGTATGGTTTGGGAATAGGAAGGATGATGGCATGTTTCCATGATTGTGGGACTTTTGAGTTATCAAATAATTGTTGAAAATATTTGAGAACAATAGTTTTTTCTCTCTGATTTAATCCTTTTAGTACAGTAGCAGGGATCTGGTCTGTGCCTGGGGTAGTATTTCTGGAAGTTTTTATTGCTTTACTTAGTTCAGATATATGGAACGGTTTATTAAGAAGATTATCTTTAGAGAGAAAATCTAAAGGAATTGGTTCATGGAGAATATTGTTGGATTGAAAAAAGTCAGCAAAAAGGTTGGATTGGATTTGCGGGTGAGTGATAAATCTATTGTGAACTTGAAGAATATTTGTAGTTGATTCAGTATTCACTTGAGTAGATAATTTTTTCAATATATTAAAAAGATTCTTGGATTGCTAACATTGTTACATATTTTATCCCAGTACATTTTCTTGGCTTTTTTAATATGAAATCTGAGTTTGCTGAAAATTTTTTTGTATTGAATCCATTGATAAGGAGAAATATTATGTATGGATTTCCTTCTGAAATACTTCTTGAGTTTGTAAAAATTGTTGCATGCCCAGTTCCACCAAGGTGGGAAATATTTATTGGAAATTTTAATTTTTCGAGTATTATTTGAAATTATATTAGCAACAGTATCCAAGAGATTGATATTGTTTTCCTCTATATTGTATAAAGTAGATTCAATTTATTTCATCACTGATTGCCAATTTATTTTTTTACATTCCGCTGAAGAGGGCTATGAAGATTAAATTCTGTGATGATAGGGCAATGGTCACTGTTGAAGGAGCTGTCTAAAACATAAGTATTGGTGCATCCAAAAAGGTTGGCAGAGCAAAGGGTAAGATCAATGAGTGCAGCAGCACCTACTGTACTTCTGTGAGTCGGAGCTTTGGTATTAAGAAGAATAAAGTTGTTGGTTAGCCATTCCACAAAATCGTTGCTGTAATGCGATGTGTGATTAGATCCCCACATTGGATGATGAAGGTTAAAATCACCAAAAATGAAGATTGGATTGGTTAAAGATTCTAAATAGGATTTTATTAAGATAATATTAAGTCTTCGAGATGCATATAAATTAATGATATAGAAAGAGAAGTTATTTATAGTGACATGGACAATTAAACTTTCGATGTCAGATGATTGAGGAAATGGAATAGGGATATGACGAGCAGAAAGATTCATTGGAACTGCTATAAGCAATCCTCCTCCTGGTCTGTCAAGTCGATCTTGTCGGAAATAGTCTTTCCTGGAATATGCAATCTATTATCCGGTTTTAGAAAAGTTTCTTGAAAAATCCAAATATCTGTTCGAGAAAAGGTAGGGCTGCTGAACCAAATGGATTTGTTCCGTATACTTCTACAGTTCCATTGAAGAAAAAGCATAAAAAGTAAGGAAAAGTTAGTTGTAATGAAAAAAATCTAAACCTCCCCTTGAGGATAGAGAAAAAAAAATTTTGTTACCGGAGTTATTTACCCTCCGAAAAAAAATAAATTAAGATTAAAGATTATGAACTAGCTATCCCATTTCTATGTTATTTGATGCATCTTCTTTATGAAGGGATGCATCCGGAACAGAAGCATAAAATTTTTGTACCGCTGATCCGGCTTTTTTTTCCTGGATAGAGATACAGACCCTTTTTGTATTTCCATAATACTGCAGAGCTGTGAAAACATAGTTTCCATAATTTTTTGGACGGTTTCTAATAAAGATACTGTCTGTTTCTCGAGGGCGGTTTGAAAATTTACTACCATATTTTCTAATTTTTTTTCAAGTTCTTTTACCTTATTCGGTACTGTAATTTTCAATGCAGATGAATGATTATCAGAATGAGTTTCACGTTATTTTCGTCTCGCTTCACCCATAGGTAGATGTTGAGTACATTTTAATTCTAATATCTGTTTTTCTTTAATGTAGAAGGGGCAGAGTGGAAAATTGGCCAAGTGATCCTGTTTACAATTAATACAGTTTGTAGCATTGGTACACTGACCCGTATGGGATAGTCCACAATTAATACAGATAGCAGGTTTGCTGCAAAATCTGGAGGGATGAAAAAAACTAAAGCATTTATTGCATTGACGGGGTTTATCTACGAAATTTTGAATGCGGTGATTAATGAACCAAAGTTTAATACTGTCTGGTAGACTTGTACCAAGAATAGTAATTAAAATGGGTGAAACTTCTTGATTACTGCCGGATTTAATAAAACGTCGCATTTCACCAATTTCGATATTGTTACTCAGCTGTAGTTCAGATGCCAAATTTGCTATAGGTATGTCTGTCGGAATTTGGTGGAGAAGAAAACGGGATGTGAATCCTTCCCATACAAGGCTGGCTTTAACCAATATTTTCATGAGTTTCTCCATTCCAAAAATCTGGGTTGCGCAAACAGGGTCTGTGGTGTTAAATTTTATTTTTCCGCTGCGTGTGAATGACATGTTATTAATATTAGCATGACTTGAAATTTTACTTTTTAATTCAGCGTGTAAAAGCTGCGGGTTTGTTTTGGAAATGGTAGATTCTTGTAGTTTATTTTCTAGAATTATTGAAATGTTAGAATATTTCCTGTCTCCAAGTCTTAATACAAGTTCCTTGTCACTTTTAAGGTTTTTAAAATATTTATTCTCTCTTGCATCCGTCATGTTTCTATTTGTTACTTCTCCTCGTTCTTCAATATCCGTGATTTTAAATATGGAATGACTCAGCTTGAGTCTCCGTCAAAGTTGAAGAAATAAAAAAGATTTGGTTAACTTACCAATGTCCAATTGAAAAAGAATAAGAAAAAACACTATGTCCAGCAAAAAATAAGATGGTTTATACACCAACCGTAAAAGACAAAAACTCCCTGAAAACGGAGCAAGAGCCAACTTCAACCGGAACGAACAACCTCACTACCTCAGCGCCAGCGAGATTCTTTTTTCATCACCACAGGAATCAGCTGTACCATCAACAAAAACTACATCACTGTTATAGCGGCACCCATCAAATTATGATTACACCAAGATCGTCGCCGAACTCATGAAGCCTACCTTGCAATACAACCTACCTTGGCGATATTTCTTAGCTGTTGGTGATTCATCGTTGGGCGCTGCTATGACAAGGAAGTACTGATTCTATTATTTATCAAACAATTGTGTACGATTACAAAGATAATGCTGGAGCAGTTTTTCATTTAAAAAAGAATTCCGAGCTCCAGCCTCATGCTTTAATATAAGCAATTCTGATGCGAATAAAGATCTGTCGTGATGCAGGGTCGATGCACATTAAATCTATCTACATTCCAAATTCTCTAGTTGTTGTGATGCGGAAGTTTGGAGAGGGGAATATCAGCTCAGTTGTCGTCCTCTTTATCGATGCTCAAAAAATCCTCCGCCAGTATCCATCGTGTTGTTTGTCAGTGCGACTAAACAATCATTAGCAAGGGTAAACAATGTCCTCAAAAGCGCGTTTTTTGTAAGTGAACTGGATCGCATTATTACAAAAGTTGCTAAATTGGTACGGCTATCGCGCTTTTCGGCACCAATTTTGTTTTTCGTCGCCAAGGCGAATGCTAAAATAAAATCAAACTATAGACAGTCTTAAAACGACATAATATTTTTTCTTAGCAATTTATTTACCGTGAGCTAGAAGTTTAGTTTAGTTTTTATTAACGTCACACTAGAAGCAACACGAGGGCTATTGGCGATGGACCTCGTAATTTGAACCACGGTCAAGTGACGAGGACGACATCTGAGCTGACTCCCCCCTCTCCTAAAATCCACACCACGCCAACGGGAGGACTTTAGGCCCAATAGATTTAACGGCATCAGCCCCGGCTACTTGGCGGGTCTTTGGCGGACAAGGATACCGTGAGCTTGAAAGCAGTTTTATTCTTGTTGTAATATGACTAGCCTCAGTATCCAAGTGGTTAAATCGCAGCCGACTTTTGTTTCCACCGAGTCGTGGGTTCTAGTCCTGATACCACTAAAGAACTTCCGTGTAACAGAGCTGTTGTACGTTAAACGTATCGGGGTGACAAATGAGTATCATCCTCATCTTTTGACTGAGGTTCAAAATTACGAAGTTCGTTGACAATAGCCTTCGTGTTGCTTCGAAAAGCAACGTTAATAAAAAAAATCAATCAATAGTAATGTGACTATTCCTGTAGCATTTGTTTTAATTAAATTTGAAGTCTAGCTGTTGCAGTAACCTTGTTTACATAATGAAGCGGTTTGGTTGAAGATAGGTCAAACATTTGATACTCGATTGTATTAAAGACCGACGTGCGAAGCAAAAAGTATGTTACCTCTTAAAATCTAATTGGATACCTTAAATCCTTACTTGGAAATAGAAAATGTGATTCACTAATAAAGGGGTGTCAGCCTGATTGTGATTCAGAGTGTAGAATTTCGTTGCAAGAAAACTCAGCCGAGTACTGCCTAAAGCAATATTAACACAAACTATTAAATTTTATAAATAAATTTGAAAGTTTGTCTATTTGTCCGTTATTCGAATCCACACCTTTAATCGTATCACTCCAAAATTTTTAAGGGTGGTTCACTAATGTGTCAAAGAAGCCGAAAACATATTTCCACCAAAAAATTATGTTTGGTGATATCTTTTGAAAGTCTCTTTTTTACAACGTTTTTCTGAATTTCACTTGGTGTGTGAGTGTGTGTGTGTGTCATCAAATTTTCGATCGTTAATTTAACCAACTTCCCATCAAGCTAGAGCTTTGAAATTTTGGGAATCGTTCGTACTCGCCTAACAATGCAATATTTAGACGTTTGCGACAAGTTTTAATTAATATTTTCTTTAATAATGCAGTTTAGCCCAATCACTTGGCGCGATTTCAAAAATTTGCTCCAAACTTGGCGATTTTTTTTTTTTTTTTTGGCTGAGCGTTAAATCCATGAAACGGAACAGGGTAGCCACATTTGGCAAAATACTGCCAAATAATTCTTGTCGCCAAGGATAAACCTTTCCTGAATTCTGGTTCCCATTTTTTTTAATAGAATGACTTACAAACTTTCAAATGCATGTTTTGATTTTATGAGTATTATGAATTTCTTAATATGCTCACAAATGTATCTTTTTAAGTAAATTTTAAAGTTAAAAATAACTAACAGTTTTAACTAATATTTCAATAATTTTCTTTAATAAACTTTGCTGCAATATAAAAACGTTATTTTTAAAAACGTTGGTTTTTATATCGAATTATTATATAATATGCTTTCCAACAAATATAATAATTTTTCTCAAATTTTTTCTTCTCAAAAGATGCGCATTTTATTGAGTTTTTTTTAATGCAATTTTATTTTTTGAAATCGGTTAAAAATAATGGAGACACATTAGTTTTTGTTTTAGGCAAAATCTGTATTAAATAATGGAAGTGTGTGTGTGTGGGAGGGGGAAGAGTCGGCGATGATGAAAGATGTACGAAATCATAAAATTTTGTACGCTGATACTATGGACGCTGGTGGTGTACACAATTTTTTGAAATTCGCTTTAGATTTTTTAAAATTTAACGTTAAAGTGACAGCTAAGCAAGATTTTGTCTACACTACGCTTAAGAGTGGAATCTTATTACAGAGGCTCACATTCTACATGTGATTACTGGCATCACTCACTCAAGGCCTCCCCCCTTTGTGATTTTTTTCTTTCTCAGGGGGCTTACTGTCCCTAGTAAATATGAGTGACGCGCTCCCAGGATACCCTAGCAACACTTACACCTTGCTTGGGGCAACATAGCCATATCTGGCTTTTGCGCCATTAAACTTTACCATTACTCACACTCATATCCCATTCATATAATTAACTTTCTTTACTTTTGATTTCGAACGCTCAAAAATATTTTGCAATGAACAAGAGGATAAATTAGCAAGACCGGTAACGGAATTAAATTTACATCAATTGGATTACTCCAGAAGACCTCTATACTAACATTTATCAAACAGAATGGGAAAGGGGGGAGGAAACATAATTTTTATTTCTAAAAATATTTTAGAATTTTAGGGAGCATCATGTGCATAAAAATATCCAATTTGACAAAAAACAAAAGAGGGAGATTCTGAGCACTCGGACATCCCAGGATACCCTAGTGATTTTTCTGTATTTCTAACCAATTTTTATTCCCCCCTTTTTCAAAGGGGCGTGGTAGCCTAGTGGTCAAGGTCGTGGATTAGCGGCAGTCGGTTATCGTTCAGTCGCGGGTTCGATCCTTGGCCGCCAAAGACCCGCCGTGTAGCCGGGACTGATGCACGTTAAATCTGTTCGGGGCCCAAAGTCCTCCCGTTGGCGTGGTGTGGATGTTAGGAGAGAGGGGTGCCAGCTCAGGTGTCGTCCTCGTCACTTGACCGTGGTTCAAAATTACGAGGTCCGTCGCCAATAGCTCTCGTGTTGCTTCTAGTGCGACGTTAATAAAAAAACTAAACTAAATCCCCCCTTTTTCAAAACGTCTAAGTTACAGTTATACTTTGGCGCAGCATAACCATATCTGGCTCTCGTGTTATTATACTTCACCGTCACATATCTGAGCCCTTTGGTCATCAGCAACTGGTCATCCAACAGGATTTATGAACAAATTTAATATTTGCAGGATAATACAATGTGTAATACCAGCATCTTGATAAACATTTCTGTTCTGTGCTGGAACATAATCTGTTAGATTGCTTGAGCATGTCTCCTGTAAACAAATTTTGGAGTGTTTTCAAGATAGACCCACGATGTAATAACACTTTCAGAGAACTTTTGGATAAAGCAGTGCTAAATGGATAAGTGAGTAAAGTTTTTTTTCTTAGATGATGAAATACTTTGGTATTTATTAAACATAAAGAATAATGTCGAATGGGATAACAGCATTTGTTGTTCCAGTTCCCTCACAATCAAACAAATAAATAATGGAAAGATATTTAATATTATCAAAGAGCTCCTGAGATTGCTTATTAATATTTCTCTATAGCATAATGTTATTAGCCAACCATTGGCTATCTTAGGTGGAGCACTTTTGGTGTATCTGATCACTTTTCAATTTTTTATCATTTGCTTCAAATTAATTATATCTAGCTTAAATATATTCAATTTAATAATTTATCATTTCTTTTAGTTTTAATATCCGAAAAGTTTACTATTGTCCATTTCTCGATATTTAATTGAGTAATTTTTTTTAAAAAAATAATAAAAAAGCGCACCTTGGGTGGCTAAATCTGAAGTTAGGAAACGATCCTTTATCTCTCCATGGAAACTTCTGTCTTTAGTGAACATGGAAAACGTGCTTCCGGGATACCCCTTTTCTGCATTCGACCTTCCTATTTGTTAACCAATACTTAGTTCTTTCTTCCTTCTCCATTTGTCTGATCACAGATATGCGTTTGTAGAAATGATTTATGCAATATTCTTCATAACCAATAAATTATAGAAATATCAGTTTGACCAAATATATGTCCCTTGCACCCGTAAAACGAACTAATCAGGATTACAAGAACGCATATGCTTTAAGAGTGTTTCTCCTCAATTCAGCGCGAGGCCATGGTGGCCCAGTGGTCATGGTCGCGAACTCGAGGCCGGTATTGTTTCCGTCGAGACGCTGATTCGAGTCCTATTGCCGCAAAAGACCCGCCGTGTAGAGAGGTTGATGTATGTTAGATTTATTGGAACACCAAATTTTCTAGTTGGAGTGGTGTGGAAGTTTGGAGAAAAAGGTACCAGCTCAATTGTCGTTCTCGTCACTTGACAGAGGTTCAAAATCACGTTGTCCGTCGCCGATAGCCCATGTGTTGCTTTTAAATGCGACGTTAAAAATCATTCATAAGATCTCATCTCAGTGCATGTGCAATTAAGGATTATGGAGTGATTGCTTATTAATGTCATACTGGGAAGCAATACGAGGTCTATAAGATTTATGGAGACGCGAGATACAAAATTGTGTAACATCTGTTTTTAGTTTGGAGATCCAACGAGGATAAATGTACACTTTGCCTCCCCCATTATAAAATATTGATTTTTTTTAAAAAAAATTCGTTACGGTGTATTAATCGATAAGGCTATAAAACTATTGTTTTAAGAAATTAGTTCGTTAATTTTGAAATACGAGAAAGTAAAAATATAACGAGCAATTCCTGTTCTGCTTAAATTTCGATCATCACGATTTTCAACACCTGCAATCGAGATAGGTTTGTAAAATTTGAAAGGACGTTATAGTAGCCATTTCTTATTATTATTTCATGGAAATTTCGAAAACTGATAAAACAGCCGAAAAAGAAAAGGGAGGAACTAAAATAATATGAAAGCTAGATGTTTCTGTTAGCAAATCCTCGTTCCAGTTCAAAAAATATTTCGCCTTTAGTTTGAAGAACTAGTGAAGAGTTTATCAACATCTCATTAATGAACAAACTAAAAAAAGTCACTTTTTTTAATTTTATTTTTGATAAACATAATCAAGGAAGTTTTAAGAAGGGGGGAAAAAAGTCGAAAATAAAAATTAGCAGCAAAGAAAAGTTTGACATAGAACCTATGTTCAAAATTTAGGCTTAACGAAAAAGTCGTTATGCGATATTTATAGTGTAAGTTGTAATGTTTTTCATCCTTTTATGAATGACACTCGTGGGAACAGTTACATTTTGATTATCATAGTTTTGCTGTCGCCATCCTGCGAGATGTTTTTACCATGGATGACATTTATATTACTTACAAAAATGATTAAATATAATTAGTTTTTGCAAACGCGTAATAAATTTTTCCCTTGAAGACTTAAACTTGGCATTTTGCTTTCAAAATTTGCGAAGATTATGCTATTAGTGAAGGTTATGAGCAAGCTCTTTTGGAAACCTTAAGTGATGTTTATTTTCAAATTACTTATAGAAAATTATTTTTCCCCTTCATTTTTTTAACGATATAGAAAATAACGTGAACATACTTTACCCGTGTATAATCTAAATATATATGACACAATTTTTTTCTTGTATTTTTTCACAATTCCTTAAGTAATTGGTTAAAAAGACTTTTGTTAGTGTGCGGGTAGTACAAGAGTGTACAAATTACAAAATTAACCAAGTAAAGACTGACGAAGGACATTCAAATGCTTTTAACCCATGAAATTTGATTGACAATGAAAATTTTTCGTTATTTTATTGTCAGCATATGTTTGCCTAACTCTCTCTCTCTCTGTATATATATATATATGACCTGATGTAGTATACAACTGGATTGACGCCATTTTGTGCTTCTTGGCAGTGAGACTCTTCATGTAAAATTTCACGCATGCAGATGGTTGAATCTTATTTTAAACCAAACCATGACGATGGAGAGCAGAATGACACTAAAATATTTGATCAATTGGTCGAATCGGCAACACTTTTTATGGAACCCTGCCATAGATGTAATTATACAACTCTTTTAGTACGATTTGGCGTCATTTTGTCTTCATTCACCAAGTCGTGGGGTCAAAAAGGATTTATCAAAGCGAATCACCTTGGCTTATCTAAATGTAGCTCATAAACGCAAAAAATGACTCGTACCAAGCAACGGCTTCCGTTGGGCTATAAGGCGAAAACCACGGGATGCACCAAACCAAACCGATTAGATTCCATCTGGACCTAGCGCAATGATAACCGAAGAAATCCCTGATCCAAGATGTCTACAAATTATCAAGCTTTCAGAAGATTACTATTGAAATCAAAGCGATATATGGATACTTATATCAAAAGAAAATCACAAGATCTATAAAATCTCTCAAGTCAAGATAGAATAATTGCACAAAGACTCCTAGATGTGAGAAGAGACCTTACAGGTAAAATTTTGGAATTTTTCCGCTCCCAGAGTTCAAAGACCATATCTATTTTAAAGAATATTTTAGGAAAACAGCTAAAGGATTAGGATTTAAACTACTTTCCCGCCCAAAAAAGAGAAATGTTGAAAAAATCATTACTGAAAACTTTATTTTTCGCTCTCCTGCTAAAAAGTGAAAACCATAAAAGTAATAGAACCACCCAAAATCTTAACAGCTAATAATTCGATCCATTGGATCAACTCACTGATGACTACCAAACTGCCACACCACCCTAATATCCAGCCGAGATTGGAAAAATTTCCACCGATCAAGATGAGAACAAGTTCAAGTTATAATTTAATTCTCAAAGAAATAAAGAAACATTCACCAAATACTTAAGTTGTACTCGCTGGAAAGTACATAAAAATTTTCACTGTCTACTACTACATAATTTATTTATTATTTTTTTTATATTTTTTATTTAAACCTTTTCCTTACATTTTTATAGGTTTTAATAAAATTTTTTTTGAATTTTCATTATGGGGGTTTTATAGGAAGAGACCATTTAGTGGTTTTATAAGCAGAATTAAATTTTAATGGGGGGATCTATGAATATAGTTTGGAGCCTAATAATTTCATTTTCAAGATTTAAAATAGTGGTGAATAAATTTCACGAGAGTTCGGTGATGTATGTTTTCACATGGACTCAATTTTTATATCATTGTGGATTACTATGTTCTTAATGTACCAGGGAGAATTGGTCATGATCCTGAGAATAATTAAATAATTTAAACTTTTTTCATGTGGGTTTGGGCGCCTGACCTCAAAACAGGGGCGGCGTAAGTTTTAACTGGGCGAAGAACCTGTTTATGAAGCAGCACTTTGTTTTTTAATGAAAGAGGAGATTGTCTGCCAATTAAGGAAATGCATAAATTGATTTTATTCCAAAATTTATCTGATAAATATTCAATATGCTGCCTGTAGGTTAACTTAGAAACTAACTGAAGTCCCAGGTAACGCACCACCGAAAACTAGCTTTTCTCATCTTCGAAAAGTTTTAAATTCAGTTGGGTCGATTTTCCCAAAATTTCTGAAAATGTTGGCTTTTGTTTTGTCAACATTAATTGCTATCCTCCAGTCTGTAAACCAAAGTTCAAGTGTGTCTTGATAGTTTTGGAGAACTTTAATTATGTATTTGAGATTGGCACTCTGTGCGAGCACAGCGGAGTCATCTGCAAAGAGACAAACGCTGACTGTGGCGTAGTATGGAAAGTCTAACGGGAAGATATTGTACAAAAAGAGGCTTAAAACACTGTCCTGCGGACAGTCCGCAGCCATAGTACTTTTATTTGAGAGACTATCTTTAATTTTGACCTGGAATGACATGTTCTGTAAAAAACTGTGAATAGTTCTGATGAGGTAAGCAGGAAATTTGAAATTTATCATTTTGTATATCAGACCATCATGCCACACCCTATCGAGTGCCCGCTTAATATTCAGGAAAATACCAATAGTGTAAAATTTGTGCTTGAAAACCTTCATTAATGATGTTGGTGACTCTAATTAGTTGATTAATACTGGAATGACCTTCACGTAATCTATACTGCTCCAGAGGGATACAATGAATTCCATTACTGTAACTTTTAATCCTCTTTAAGATAATTCTCTCTAAAATCTTAGCAGTAGTAAATAGTAAACTAATGGGTCTATAATTTTCAATAAATTTGTGATCTTGCCTTGGTTTGGGAATCATAACAACATTTGCTTCTTTCCAAACATTAGGGAAGTAATTTAACATAAGGCATTTATTTATAATTTTGGTAAGGTTTGTAATTGCTTTATCAGGAAGATATTTTAGAACAATATTTAGAATCGAATCTGGACTAGGGGCTTTTTTATTGACTAGTTTTCTAATAATTTGCTTAATTTAATTTTGGGTGGAAAGAGGGGTTAGAAAGAGAATGAATATTATCAAGGAAATCAGAAACAACTCTTTCTATTTCCTCAATTTTAACGACAGAATAAGGGTGAGTATTTTCTTTGAAGATAGCTTCCAAAATTTCTTTAAATGCTTCAGTTTTTTCAAAACCTGAATAAGCTATTCCACTCGGGCCATTGAGGGGTGGAATATTGCAGGCTTTTCTTGTAATAATTCTGTTCAAATTGAACAAAGAATTATCTTCCGTTATAAGATTTTCAAGCAAGATTTTCTAGCTTCTATTTTTATGTTCCTGAATTAAATTTCGAATTTGTCTGATAAGAGTATTTACTTCCCTTTTATTGGGGGATGGTACGAAGTTTGATTCCAACGTTTCTTAAACCTATTTTTAATTTTTCTAATATTTTGAGGGATCCTGGGGTGGGGAGTATTGGTAACTCTAGTTACAATAAAGTTATTTATTGCTTCGTCAATTTTATTTAATTCAATTTTTGGATTCCTAAGCATGGTTTGATATATGACCTCTTGGAATTCAAGCCAATTGGTAATTTTGTGAGCTCAACTCAGGGGGAAGAATATTATTGAGTTAGAGGTCTATAATTACTGGATTATAGTCACTGCTAAGTTCGTTTACAGAAGAAGTATCTGAGTGAGCTAGATTTTTTGCGATTGAGAAATCAAGAATGAAGTTGCGTGGACCTCTGTGAGGGAAATGTGTAGGTTGATCAGGAGCAATAATATCAAGTGCTGAAGCAGCCGCCCAATTGAAAATGACTGTACCGTTTCTGTTTGCCCTGCCAGGATTCCAACAGAGGTGTTTAGCACTAAAGTCGCCAAAAAGAATAGCTTTAACGATTTTAAACGAGAATGGCATATAAGTCAACAGTGTTGATGGTATCATAGGGAGGTCTGTAATTGCTAGAGGCAGTGATGAGCGAATTATTTTACAGATAAATATTTGTGGTAGTATTCTCAAAAGTTTGAGTGTTAAATATTAAAGCAATATGCTTAATTGTATTTTTGAAAAAATAGCAGTGTCTCCTCCCCTATGGGTAAGACGGTCACTTCTATGACAAATGTAATTTGGAATTTTAACTGTATCCGAAGGACGAAGATGAGTTTCTTGAATACCTATGATATCAAGATTTTTTTTCCACTGAATTTTTCAATTCGTCAATTTGTCTTTTGAGTCCATTAGCATTGTGTGTTAGACATTA
Source organism: Nephila pilipes (assembly GCA_019974015.1). Taxonomy (NCBI): domain Eukaryota; kingdom Metazoa; phylum Arthropoda; class Arachnida; order Araneae; family Nephilidae; genus Nephila; species Nephila pilipes. Next base: position 946,542 of record BMAW01034015.1, read on the forward strand.
TTTGAGGTTAGTGAGCAGGCTCTGGAATATTTGGAGCATGGTGCCCATTTGTCTTAATAATTGTGACATGGTGTCAACAATAGCAGGATTTGTTGTGTTATTATATTGTGTTGTAATATGCTGAGCAGTATGTTGCGTTTGAAGAGCCATTTTGGCTTGTTGTTGTTTCTTCCTTTCCTCCCAAACATTAACAGTTGGTGGCTTTACTGGCTTAGCAGTAATTGGATTTTTAGTACTTCCAGAGAAGTTTGCAGGGTGGGGAGCTCCACAAAGAGCGCACTTAGGTTTTGCAAGGTTTTCTTGCAATCCCTAGTGAGATGGCTACCACCACATTTAAGGCATTTCGAAGTGCGATTACAGAAGCGACTATGATGATAAAAGTCGAGCATCTGTAACATTGAGCCGGCATTGAGTTTTTCTTTAAGGCCTCAATCTTCCCTGGAAAATAATCATTGTTAATAATATTGTATATTTCCTGGTTTTCAGGACTTTTCCTTAGAAGTACAAGGAAGAGAGGCATATTGGTGTTATAGAGTTTTTTTTTGCGTAGAATGGACACATGATCTGGATTAAATCCATGCAACCAAAATTCATTTATTAACTCCTTGATGTCGTTATCAGCGGGAAAACCACGAATAATAACTTTGAGCCTCTTTTTTGATGTTGCATTTCGAAGATGTGTGACTTTAATTTCATGACAGAGATGTAATTCTGTATAATTCTATGCTCATTACAAGTTTCCGGAAAAACTTTAAGTTTCCCGTTAACAAATCTTCCTAGCACCTTTGAACCAGTCTTCTCGATCAACTCCTTCAACAATTCTGGTGTGTTTAAACTTTCGTCAATGAAAATTGGCGGTACTCTCTTGCAATCAGGTACTACTACTAATCTACTCTAACAACAGTAAATCCCTCCTTATCCTCCGATGAGCTTTGATGTTTAAATTTTCACTGATTGCAGTGATAGCTACAGACAGGCCACCAAGTACTTAAAAGAAGCTAATATCGATTCTTACGTAGTCCCTAATTTACCTCAGAAGCTTTTAAAAGTAATTTTAAAAGGCTTACCAATCACAATTGAAAACGAGGATATCAAGCCAGAATTAGAATTAAACATTAAAATAGAAAAAAGTAGTTCAGCTAAAGCAATTTTCAACAAAACAGACCCTTACCAATATTTCTTTTAGAGATAACCAAAACCATAGAAGCTGAAAAAATTTACGACCTTAAAAAATGTCTACTGATGACGATACCAATCGATCGATATAAGATGAGAAGAAACGCCACGCAATGTTACAGGTGTAACTTTTTCAGTCACTCATTGAAAAATTGTAATTTGAAACTAAGTTGCCTGAATTGCGGTGATAATCGTATCACTCACGAATGTCATATAAAAGAATAAATGACTAACCCAATATGCATAAATTGCGAAAATTCCAGACTCATCGCCTCATGGGGCGGCTAACCCTAAATTGCCTACCCTGAAAAAAGGCAAACTACCTAGGAAGTCCTAAATAGAAATCGAATATTAAATCCAAATTTTGTTCAAGAAAACATATCTTATGCTAGCAAATACAACTTTGAAAAAATTCAAAGTTCTGAAAAAAACCCAGAACAACAAGCACCTCAATCTGAAAGAAAACGCACTGAAATCAAATTAACAAAACCAACTGAAAAATCACAAGACAACTTCACGATAATAGACGCAATGACCGAAATGAAAAACTTCTTTTCAGAACAAATCCCAACCTTTTAGAAGTCTGTAAAGAAATGAACAAAGCCAAAGAAAACGTAGATGAATTAAAAGTCTTCATGCAAGGATTAGTCAAATTAGTCTAAATTATTAAACTTGGACACCATCAATCCCTTTTTCAAAATTAAAAATTAAAAATCATCACTTTTCAAGTGTTTCAAGCAAGATCATCTTAAACTTTGGTGGGAACACTCACCCGGTCAATAGGAATTCAGACTTTTCACCCTAAACCCCCACGTGGGCCGTGGTAGTCTAGTGGTCATGGCTTCGGATTCGTGGCCGGCGGTTTTCATTCAGTCGCGGGTTCGATCCTTGCCCGCTAAAGACCCGCCGTATAGCCGGGGCTGATGCCCGTTAAATCTCTCGGGGCCCAAAGTCCTCCAGTGGCGGGGTGTGGATTTTAGGAAAGGGGATGCCAGCTCAGGTATCGTCCTCGTCACTTGACAGAGATTCAAAATTACGAGGTCTGTCACCAATAGCCCTCGTGTTGCTTCTAGTGCGACGTTCATAAAAAACAAAACTAAACTAAACCCTACCCCCCACACCAAACAAATTTTCACTGATTCGTAATATATTTCGCCAAGTCACTTCGTTTTAACCCTCATCAATGCTTTATCTAGCACTCCCGAATTTTATTGCACTGGGTACTCGGAAAAAAGGTTCTGAAATAAAATACCTGCACAGATAGAAGTTGAAAGCCCTGTGGCTAGGTACTGCGAAAAAGAATTCACTACGTATTAAGTTGGCTGGGGGAAAAACAAACCTGGCGTCCAGACGTATTCTGCAACTTGGTCGAATTTTTTTCCCTTTCAATCAGTCAATCTGAGTACATTGCTTTGTCTTGTGGTCGTGGTAGCCAAATAGTCTCGGCTTCAAGCCTTGTGTTCCAGTCCTATTTGCAGTAGAGACCCATCGTATAGAGAGAATGAAGCATAGTCAATATCGGGGTTCATTGTCCTCTCTTTAGCGTGGTGTGGATGCTGAGAATTGTGAGATCCCAGTTCAGGTGCCAATTTCGTCATTTAATTGGGATTCAAATTTACGAGGCTTCAGTTTGGTTTAAATCAGATCGTCTTGCCTCTAAGTGCAACGTTAATAAGCAATCAATCAAACACTTTATTGATTATATTCCCTGAAATTCCTGTTGCTAATCGATTCTGTCCCCCAGAATATAAAACTATAAAGATTATTGTACTCTAAAATCGCAGATCTGGGTAAGTGAAGCCGAAGTTCAAAAGAGTGCAAGATATGAAGAATAAGAGCCTTGAGGCTCTCTTTAACTCTAAATAAGTTTATTCTTCGTAACTATTATATACATATTACAAAGATATTATAAAAGGACCTTATATCAAGTTTATTTTTTTTATTAAAATGAAATATTTTTCTGATTATATATATAATTAAAAGTAGCTCCAATGTTGTAATTTTTACATCATGAATACAATATAGTGCTTAGTATTTTTAATAACCCGTAATAACCTTTCTTTTTACTTATTAAAAATTTATCTCGCATTAGTTATCGAACATTTAAGTTCGCAAATTTTTTTATCAAATATTAAAAAAAAAAAAAAAAAAAAGCATTTCTTACAAAATATAACATCTAATTTCAAACCTGCTGATCTTTAATAAACATATTTTAAATCCTTTTTTTTAAAATAAGGCCTTTTTATTTAAAAGGCCGATAAGGCAGATTATATCTTCATTGCGGATTCTTATATCGCACGACATTACGGACTTTCGTTGTTTCTGACTTTATAATCATGGAGCTATATGAAGCTCGTTATATTCATTCATTTGTTTGTTCTTTGAAGACAAATATTATTTTTTGGAGATTCTTATTTTTATACGTTTGTTTTTTTGTTGGGGGATTAGGATTCTGTTTCGAATGATTCATTTAACGCTGATACAGACAAGTAATACAACTTATTATTAAAAATATATTTTCTACAAAGTAGTCCACACACACACACACACACACAAGTATGTGTGACATTGATAATTCTTCAAATTTAAGACATCATTACCATATTCCATAACTCCCAAAATCTGAGAATACTGTTTTAAATTGTTATACGACATTGCTCCTGTTCTCTACCCTTTTTCATTCCTTCGTAATACGCTATATGCGATATGGCTGCTTTAGAATCCACATTCTAAATTACGGATATGGGTTAAATTAACGGCCGCATATTTTGCCCGCTGTTCACTTATGTTTCGTTTATTCCGAATTAAAACTTTTCTTTTCTGATTAATGTTCTCGAAATCATAATTTTTTTTGAAACATTTTTCTAATTTTTTTTTATGTTTTTCAAAATCTCTTTTAATTAATCATTCTGAAACAATTTTTTTGTGTAAAATTTGCAATATAGTTCTCGAACGATACATCACAAGATAAATATTCGATTATATAAATAAATTAGCCGGCTACAGGCGAATCGCGTAAAACATCCATTTTGAATTCTTAAATTTTTTTAAAATCGTTTTCCTGATATCTATGGATCCAAACAATATGGTATTCATATGGTGTACGAAGTGAACATTTGGCCCTTTTTAAAAAGAGATTAGAAAAAAATATTGACTAGTGCACTTTATATAAATTTTAATTGTCCAACAATGAACGAGCTTAGCTTTTTTTTTGTCTTTCCCCCTCCACTTTTTGTAAGATAACCGCTTTGCTAAGCAGAGCTCTGGCGTATGCAATTATTATTTTATTATTATGGCAATTTTGACAATTTATTATTTTCCATAGATTTTTCGGCACAGATCGTTAGATTTATTCATTAGTTTGTTCTGAATTATAAAATTATTTTAAAATACTTTGCAAAGGTTTTTTTTTTAAATATTAAAACATGCGAGAAGAACGGATATTCCAGCTAGTAATTATTACAAAAATAACATCAAACTTTGCTAAAAATTTAAATATTTATTAATGGAGAAATCAATTGTAGACTCCTGAAACTGTATCTTAAAGTAAGAATTATGCTGTTTTTGACGTAATGAAACGATGGAAATTGAATAGAACTATTTGGAAATTGCATTGAAATCAGAATCATATTTATAGTCAAGAGATTTATTTTATGCAAAATCTATCAGAATTCTCTGACTCTTATTACTTAAGCTCTTTGAGCCGATTTTATTGATAAATTTTTTTAAAACTGAAATTTAATCCTGACAGTTCCTGATTCTTACATCGTATAGAGAAATTAATTTATGTAATACTTAGTATGAAAAGTCTTCTCTTTCAAATCGTTTTTCTTTGTTAAACCAATGGCTTACTAATATTTCTCCAATAGACGACACTATATTTACTATAATTTTAAGAAAATAAGTTTTAAGAAACTTAGAAGAAAAAGAATCTACATTCCACCTCAGAGAGGTATTTCTTACGGTGTGCCATTTTTACTATTGCTTAGTTGGAGAAATCATTAAAAACAATTGTTTGTAACTCGAGATCTATTGAGATAAATCGAATGTACTACATGCCATTCAATAGATTGATTTCTCAGCTTTTCAATTATTCATAACATGTCACCATCAATTGAAAGGTAAATGGAAACATTAAGCAGAAGATACAGTTGCTTAGTCTGTCTCACACTCGGCAACATAATAGGGGGCTTGAAAATATGCCATCAGACTGAGTAATACACTGAGTAATACATGTTAATACACTATTGTGGAAACCTTAAGCAACTTTTCTGATTATGATGTAATTCCGTAAAAAAATCAACTGAGAGACATGAAAATTAAGTTATAGAAGCAAAATGTAGCACTTAAAGGATGGTGAAAACATAGTATCCAAAAAATGAATAGTATGCATACATTATGGAACAAAGGCAGAAAAAGACTTTATTGATAGAATGACGTTTGTCAAAAACATTGTCTGGCCATGAGGAAGAACAGCAAATCAAATTCCCTTAGTAAGGGATATGACATCCCCTAACTACACTGATTGCGTTCATACTGAATATCAAATTATCCAGAAGTTCTTGAGGTGAGAGTTCACTCTTCAAGGAGCATCCATTTCTGCTGTCTGGTATTCTCCGGAGAATACGATCTTATTATCAGGTGTCTCCCAAAAGCCTCCTGCACATGTTCGTTCGGATTTATATCAGAGGAGCACGCTGGTCAACCCATTCTGCTGATATCCTTACTTTTTAGAAGCTCCTCAACAGCTGAGGTCCTGTGTGGACGTGCATTGTCGTCCACAAAAATAAAGTCTGGTGAGTGAAAGTGAGAATAAACTTTGATGTGGAATTTGGATTGGAATTTTTTAAGATTATCAAAAAGAAAGTGATAATTAGGGTTCGTCCTTATATGTGCAGTAGTACCTCCCATTATGGGACCCCTAAAGTACTACTTATTACATGGTACAAGAGGTACTACTGTATATATTTATCTTGAAATCTAAGTGTAAACATTAATACATTTAAAAAAAAGAAGTAATTTTAGAAAATAAATCTCCAAAAATTAAAAATAATATTATAAGGAGGAAAGCAATATTATACTATTGAATAAAAAACATGCATAACAAGTTATATAAATATAAAAGTAAATCATTACAAATAAAGAAAAATGGATAAAAGTAACATTACAATGTTAAGTATATAAGAAAAATCATTATATATTAAAAATAAATGTCTAAAAGCAAGTAAATTAAATGGAAAATAATATGATACCTACTAAAATTATTGATAGAAGAGACAAAGAAGCTCAAAAATCGAAATATCTAAAAATTTGAAGAAAAGTAAAAGAATGATATAATGAAAGAATGATATAATCAATGTAGAAATAAGTTGCAGACTATTATAAGTAGGGATTTTTCAGAATTAATGACCAGATTAGTAAGCGGTCCTTCAGCAATTACATTATATAAAAAATGGTTATAAAACTTAAAATTCAAATGAATGAAAATAAAATCCAGGGAAAAAATCATTCTAATAGAAAAATAAATGAATAATTCCTAGAAGAACTAAAGTTTTCTTTGCATAAAATAAAATTACAAAAAAAAAAAAAAAAAAAAAAGGAGATTATGTGAGAAAAAAATGAGAAAATAAGAATTAAATATGAGTACCAGCAACAAGTGAATAGTATAAGAGAAAACGGTCGACTGAATATCGCTCTAAAATACAAAAAATAAGATAAAAAATAGTAACACCATCTATCAACTAATGTTAGAACTAACTGAAAACTAGAGGATGTTTACATGTATTGTAAAAAATATAACATTCTAAAAGAATTAAATTAAAAAAAAAAATAGTAAGGAATAAAAATTTTATAAATACAAAATACATTTTTTCAAATTTATTATTTTAAAAATAAATCTATTTTATAATATTTATATTTTAAATTTGTTTTTGAAAGTTAATAGGGCAATCAGCCTTAGCACATGTAAATTATTTTGAAAATTTAAAGACATATTGATTAATTTAATATTTCTAAGTAAAAATCGTATAATATATTTCTATATATATATATATATATATATATATATATAATTGCTGTCAAAGAATGTAATTTCATTAATTAGGAAAAAGTAATTGGCACTCTTGTCAAAAATATTACTAATAATCCTATTATCTTCAATATTCACATTAATATCTAAGAAATCGATTTTCAGAAAAAAAAAAAAAAAAAAAAAAATTCTTAGATATTAATTATTAAATAACACTACTAATTTCTGAAAAACAAATTTAAATTATAAAAATTATAAAATAGATTATTCTTTCATATTGCAATATTGCAAGAAAAATTTTCTGTCTTTAATTTGAAAATTTCAATTTTTTTTATAAAAAAAACTGTTTTTTAAATGAGATTTTTACTTATTTTTAAAAAATTTATATTTTTCTAAGTTCTGCTATTTTTCTTAGTTATTATTTTTTTAGTTTTTAATTATTTGGAATATTATAAATTTGAAATATTTATAAATATCTTCTGGTGCTCATATATTTCTGACATTGTTTGGTAGAAGGCGCTGCTATCTTTTGCCTAATTATTCCATTTTTAGCACGGGAATCAAGTCAGCCATGTTTGTGTATTGTATCCAGTTATTACTCTGCTTTTGTCTGTTTTCTTAATTGCTTTACATTGCTGTCTTTTTTTTTAGTTTTATTGTACAATAACTTTATTTCTATATTCGTCTTATGCCAGTATTTTTTTGATTTTTCTGCGACTGCTGGTTTATTTGCTTTTCAAATGATTTCATAAAGAGTTTTTTTACTGATCTATGTTCACTTATATCTTTGTTTTTAAGGCCACTTTTTTTACAACATATTGTTGTTAGGGGACAGTTTGGCCATTAATTCAGGAACAAACTACACCTTTACAGTTTGCAGCCTATTACAACATTAATTACATAGTATTACAATCTTTTGGTTTTTTTTCCCAACAGTTGAGCTTTTCAATTTTTTTTTTATCTTTTACTAAAAATTAATTGTTTCATTCTTTTACTTGCTTTTGGAAATTTATCTATAATATGCAATTTTTTTAAAATTTTTTCCCCTTTTTATTTACTTTTTTTGTTTGCAGTGTTTTATTTGTATTTTTATACGGTTTGGTGAATGTATTTATATAGATATCAAGAATTAAAGCACAAAATTTTTTTTAAGCAATACAAAACTACTTACAAATAATTTCTTAGATTTCATAGAAATGTGTAAGGAAAATAAAAAAAATTTTAACGGACAAAAAGCTAGAATGAGAGGAAAAGAGAAAAATTGCACAATAAAATAACTAAGAAAAAGTCTGTATACCTGAAGGAATACTTAAAAAAAATGTAATAGCAAGAAGATGAAATTCAAATCATGAATAAGTGCAGACCAAGGCATGAAAAACCATAAAGAAAGCGAAATATAATACAATTATATTCTATCTAGATTTTTACAGAAAAGCTGATTAAACAATGTTTTAGAGATACCCAACAACCTCAACAGAAAAATGTTAAGTTATATATATATATATATATATATATATATATATGAGCAAAGAGATATACTTAATCTCTAACAATACAAATAGAAAAAGAACATTTCAAAAATTAAAATAATCACATCAAAAGAGATTGCGAAAAAAAAAGAAAGAAAGAAAACTTACTTCAGAAGCCATACAAATACGCAATATTTCCTTACAAATGAAAATTCTCCTGCTCAAGCCACATATGTAGTAATGTCCTCTATCAGAGAAAAAGTGTACTAATACAAGAAAAATTGTAAAAACTTTTATATAAAAAATCAAAACAAAATAGGAAAGAAAGAAGAGCGAGCCCCTTTTATACAACTCGCGAACCAATGGTTGGGTTGTTTGGTTTTATTAACGTCGCACTAGAAGCAACACGAGGGCTGTTGGCTACGGACCTCGTAATTTTGAATCTCGGTCAAGCGACAAGGACGACACCTGACCTGGCACTCCCTCTCCTAACTTCCACACCACACCAAAGGGAGGATTTTGGGTCCCTACAGATTTAACGTTAATCACCCCCGGTCGCGAATCCGTGATAATGACCTCTAGCATACCGTGGCCAGCCTATGGTTGGGAAACACTGATTTATATGGTAGATGTTTTTTTATTTTTTAATTTAATTTCTATCAGGAGCATTGTGATTAACGCTTTATTAACGTCCCACTGAGAGAAACACGAGGCCTATTGACAAAAGATCTCGTAATTTCGAGTTAGCGTGGCGTCTGAGCGGGAAACCCTCTTCCCACATCCTCGCCACGCGAACGTGAAGACTTTGAGCCCCGACAGATTTAGGCTCGAACCCATGGCTCAACAAAAGCATCATCGGTCACGAGATCGCCTACAGTGTGTGGTCATAACTACGATTTTTATTCGAGTTATAATTACATCAACGAAGTAAATGACATATGAAACATGGGAATTTTTTTATAGAATAGTTGAGGAAGGGAATATATCCTCCACATATATTTGACTATTATCGCCTATCGATATCCATCCTTATTTTATTACAAAAAAAATGCATTATCGTGAAGCAGTTTCGATTGCCATCTTCTTACACAAGAAAAAAAAAAAAAAAGTCGAAACACGGAAACAGATTTCAGCCTTTTTGCAATGCATATATATCTGCACAGCTAGATCCTCTTTCATAAAAGGTAACAGACTTTCCGCCGACGCCAGCAAACCATTCTCCCCGAAGGTCACCGATTCCTTTTATGCCCATGGATTTCGTAAAAGACAGCCCTTCAATCTTTTCGGAATTACTGGCAGTCTTTGATAACTAACTCTCCTCGGCGTTTCATCTTCAAAAGGCTCGCTGTCACCAAAAAGAAGAAAGTAATCCGAGTACCTTGTAGGGGACGTTTCATCCCTCGTGGAATTACAGTAAGTGCATTTGTTTCATTTGCCGCAGTCAGCATTAAAAGTTGCTCTGTATATCGCCTTTTATTCCTTTCTATGGGGAGGACTTTGTGCTCGCATTAAAAGATAGTTTAATTCGACTAAGATGAATGGATATGTTATTGGACGGCATCATTTGAATATTTTTTACCTCTGCTTTATTTTTTTTTTCTAAATCGTTTTTTTTTATTTGGGGGTTTCATTTCAAAAATAAAATCGGAGGCTTTTGGAGTGTATTGTCCCAGGGGTATTTAATCTTATTGTGAGACGGGATTTTACAAATAAAGATGCATTGATATTAAAGTATGTCAAAGAAATTTAAAAGGATACTGGGGGGCGGCCCCCGGCGAAAGAAAACGGAAAAAATAAATAAATAAAAGAAACTAGAAACATGAAAGTTACTTGTTAAGTGCATCGAGAAAAAAAGCTATTGCTTTTGAGAGTTCTTTGATGAATTTTTTTTGAATTGGATGCATGCACTATGGTCATTCTATTAAGGAGGTACAATTTTTTAGCAGGGAAAAAGGAATAAGAGACAAAAAATGTTTATTCAATGCTATATTTGAGAAATCAATTTTATATGTTACAGTTTCAGTATTTATCACGCAAACGATTCCAGATTCGAAGATGTCTTCAGAGGCTTACCTCTTTAGCTAGTTACAAGCATCACGAAACCAAGGGATCCTAGTAGTCTTTTTCTTTCTCGTGAGGTTTTACAGTCTAGGGTAAATATGGGTGACGCTCCCTGGAAACAATCTAGCGACTCTTCTCTATTTTCGACCCTCCTTCTTGTCACAATTTTTTACTCCGTCCCCTAATATCTTAGGGCAATGATAAGAATTTACTTCGTTTAAAACTGAAACGCAATGAACATATGTTTATACTTATAAGAGTCATGGTTGCCGAGTGGTTATGGTATCGAGCTCATGGCCGTTGTTGTTTCTGTAGAGTCGCGGGTTTGATTCATGATGTTTCTAAAAACTCGTAGTGTAGCGAAGACTGATGCACGTAAGTCTACTGGAGTTGTATGCTCTGAAGTTGGCATGAATGTGTGGTGTGGAAGGTCCACCTCACTTGATCGAGGCTCAAAATTGTAAAATTTTTCGCCATTACCCCTCATGTTACTTCTAAGTGCTACGTTAATAAACAATTAATCAATCAAAAATCTAAATTTTAAGAACTTGATAAATTGGTATACAGGGGATTTCGAAACTCATGGGCTAAGAAAATTAAGGAGTGATAGAAAACATCTAAGCAAGCAAATTTCGTCATGCAATTCATAGGCGGAGTGCAAGTGGAAGGGATAAAGCGCGTGTTTTCTTATGCATCGTCATTTCAACTGTGGACTTCGAGAGGCATGACGACGCCCAGCAATCAAGTAAAGGCTACGACTTAAAAATATCTTGAAACCTGCCCGTAGAGTCATTATTCATATAACATACATGGTGTTTCGAAACTCATAGGAAAAAATTTAGGAGCGATAGAAAAAATGTAAACAAGCAATTTTCATCGCACGATGCAAAGTAGAGAGGAAGCGCGTTAGACCTCGCAGAAAAGCAAAGCATAAAGCGCGAGTTTTCTTACACATCGTCATTTCTACCATGGATTTCAGGAGGCATGGCGACGAAAGTAATCAGGAAAAGGCATTGCATCCTGAAATCCTCAGTAGAAATGACGATGTGTAAGAAAACTCACGCTGTATGCTTTCCATTATAACGCCATCTAGCAGTTAACTGCTTCCTCTCCGCTTATGAATTGTATGGTGAATATTTAGATGTTTTCTTTCAACCCTTAAATTTTTTTACCCATGAGTTTCGAAACACCCTGCATGTCTTAAAATAACTTTAACTTATATTAATATATAGGTAGATTTTCTTTAACACTGGAAAAAGTGTTTTTAGTTTGCGTTTCATTCACATACCAATACTTAAAGTTGGTATTTATTTTTTTTAAAAAAAGAGTTGTGTTGATGGATGTTATAGATTGATGTAACAAAACACAATGTGCGGGAATGGTGTAAAATAAATATATATATAAAAAATTATTACTTTTCAATAAATTAATTGAAAAAAGCCGTAATAGATTAATTTATAAATTCGTTAAAAGCATTTAAAAATATATCTTAACATTTTTTTTCAAACCCTCATACACCACAAACGCATTTTTTAAAATTTAACTCAGTGAGAACGGGAAGAATAGAAAAAAAAAAAAAAAAAAAAGAAAATGGAAGAAAAAAAAATTTCCTGGATTTGTGTAATGCGTTACATTAATTTTACATTGATTATGTGTTTGAGAAGGATAAATAAACTTGGAGAGTTTTAAAATTATGCGACGATAATTCATTGAGTTAATACAACGATAGTGTTCGTATAAGACTGAGACTCTGTACAATGTTTATAAATTAATAAGTTGGATCTCTGAATTATATATATATAAATCTTTGTATATTGTGCATAATGGACACATTTATTAGATTTGAGAAGTATTTAGATATTTTGTTGAGTTAAGACAGCTTAAGCCTACTAATTACTATCAAATTTAATACACATTTACTATAATAAATGCAAGATGAGAACATGATATATCATTAATGATAATCGGGTAATACATCATTAAATTATATGCATTATACATTAATACAGGATTTAAGCAAAATACTAATTCTAGTTGGTAAAGGATTCCGAAGTCCAGATTCAATGTTTGTCGCAACATTGAAATGCAAATCCGGAATTAGGTCATGTGTGAATAACTATTATTTATTATAATAACCATTATTCACTGTATTAGTGAACTACCATTATTCATAGCCCACAAACTTAATATTAAGGGAACTTAAGAACAACTATGTGGCTTAATCATTCTTACAATTATTTCTTCGCTTAGATTTCTTTAGTTTAAAGATATTTGAAATGTGAGTTTTAGTTTTAGTTTAGTTTTTATTAACGTCGCACTAGAAGCAACACGAGGGTTATTGGTGACGGACCTCGTAATTTTGAACCACGGTCAAGTGATGAGGACGACACCTGAGCTGGCACCCCCCTCTCCGAACTTCCACACCACGCCAACAGGAGGACTTTGGACCCCAACAGATTTAACGTGCATCAGCCCCGGCTACACGGCGAGTCTTTAGCGGCCAAGGATCGAACCCCCGACTGAACGAAAACCGCCGGCCACGAATCCGAAGCCATGACCTCTAGGCTACCGCGGCCTATTTGAAATATGAGATTGTATCAAATTGAAATAGGGACTACGGTAATAGAATTGTTAAGATCACGAAAATTTTATGATTGAAGGTTTCGAATCCTGATTTCCTAAAAAAACTCCATCGCGTAGAATAATAGGGTTTCTGAAAGCTAAATTCAAAATCCCCCTTAGGCAAGGAGAGGTTATAGCTTATATGTCATCATCATTAGTTGAACCTGATTCAAGACAACGCGAGCAGCTTTCGTATAACATTCAAGCACAGAAATTACTCAAGTGTTCTATTTGAGTTAAAAAATTTATTATTGAGTGCACTTCTATACGAAATTTATATTCATTTTAAAGTAAGAAAATTAATTTTTTGAGCGAGGTAATATAGTTTTCTTAAAATTTTTCAGCAAGCAGGTCATTTTATTTCATGTCTCTATTTCATCTAAAACTGTAACGTGAGCTGCTACATACAGCCGCAATATGCAAAATTTGAAAAATATTTTTGTTGAAATGTTAATTTGGAATAAACTATTTATTTGGCTTCACTCGAACAACACAAAGGCTGTTAGTAACGAATTTCGTTATTTGCTACAAGGTTAAGTGCCTACATATATAGCTGAGCTGGTACTTCATTCTTCTAACTTCTTCACAAGTAATTATTGAGTTTCAATTCTATTAATAATGTTTTTCATCTCTCACTAATTCCCATGATAGATTTTCAGCAGATTCATAATTGGAACTCGTCGACATGGCTTTAACATCACAGATCATGAAGCTTTCAACCACAACCATTGAGTTACCGAGAGGAAATCTTTGTTTCCAACGTGACAATTTGGAGACAGAGGAAAAAAAATAATTTAAATGCCACCTTCCTCATTTCAATAAGCATAAAAATTAGTTTTTTTTTGAAAATAGGTCATTAAAGGTTGATGTTTACTCAAATCAATTTGTAGAGCTCGTTATTGTCTCAAATGAATTTTTAAAATAAATCCTAATAATAGAGAGAACAATCATAAATATTTTTAAATTTGGGTCCACGTCTAATCATGTAGAAATGACCAGTTCAGGAAGGAATAGTAATTCTGCTGCAAAGTACAAAAGGAAACATACAATGGTGTTCAAAACAATTCCATGAAGAATAAATTATTAGAAGCAAAGATAGACTGTGACATCATGTGATGTAATAAGCTTCAGAGTTATGCGTAAAAGAAAGTAATTTTCAGCAGAGGGAAAAAAAAAAAAAAGGCTGTAAATTGCCTTATTACTTGTGCATAATTAAATTTTTGTGAACTCCACTAACTGATATCCTCCTCTTTCCTTTATATATATATATATATATATATATATATATATATATATATATTTACAGTAGAATTTTTAGATCTCGATTTGCAAATAGTTGACAATAGACTTATTAGTAATATTTTTGATAAAAGAGAGAGATTCAAATTCAATGTAATTAAAATACCTTTTTGGAACAGTAATCTACACAGATCCATTTATAGGAATATTTTATTGGGCTTTTTATTACGTAATAACAAATTAACCACACATAAAATAGACAAATTTAATAACATTAAAAAATTCTTCAACAACTGTTTGGATCATGATTATCCAATAAATTTCTTAAATGCTTATGTGCATCACGGATATATTAAACATCTTTGCGAATCGTGATCCAATTTCAAATCCACCACACAACAATAGGTCCACAAAGTCGGCTTGTTAGTGGTCTAGCCGTGAAGAATCTATTTATTTACATTTACACAGCTTACATTTTTACTCACTCTCTGGACCGTTATACTCCTTTACCATACAACTTATTACCAACCAATTGTTTGCATCCTTTTACATTTTATTACCAATCAAACAATGATTTAAATCTTTTTTCAATTTATATGGTGATGATGTGTTATATTTTTTCATTTTGAGTATGTGATATACATCTTGAAGCTTAAAGAAAATTCCATTTTACTACTCACATATTTGAATCTTCATTTCTTTGAATTTTGTAAGTAATTTTTATATTTTGATCTGTTGATAACTTTTAGAATGATAGATTTTATTTTGTAAATTTTATCGTTGAAATTTTTTGCATTTTTTAATCATTGAACTATTTTGTAATTTGGATTTCCCAATTCAGCCTACCAGGAATTATAGATTTTATTTTTGTAGATTTTATCGCTGAATTTGTTTGCATCTTTTTATCGCTGAATTTGTTTGCATCTTTTTATCGCTGAATTTGTTTGCATCTTTTAATCATGAACTTTTTTGCAATTTGGATTTCCTAATTCAGCCTACCAAGTCGCAAAGGGGGAAGGTTGGTACCATTAAACTAGTTTAACCCCGCTTAATCGGTCCTCAGCCCGATATTGCTTTTTGACTTGCTGGGTTCCATATTTTCTTTTATTTTTCTTTCATTGTTACATTTCTTTCTGGTTTTTTGTCTTTTTAATTATTTTAAATTATTCTTTCTTAAATTTTCAGTATATATATATATATATATATATATATATATATATAAAGTACTTCGTTCAGTTACGTGTTGCTCTCTTCTGAGTTCTATTCTCAGAGCTAGGTCGGGAGCATTGTATTGCTCTCTTACCGGAATTTTTATCCAAAGGAACAGAATCATGATTCATTTTGGGTCTATTACATAGCAGGCGGGACTTCATTTTGTCCATGAGCCGTGCATGATCTAAAGTAGACTTCTTTCTTTTCCACAAATCGCTTGTTGACTTAGCTTTCCTGAATTCTTCATCTACATCCCACCGGACCCCATCACTGCATTATATGTCCAATTAAGGTAGGTTGTAATATCTTTATTTAATGAAATGTCATCACTACTAACTAAATGAAATATGAAATCCTAATGTCATGCTTGTTTAATAAATAATATGAAGATTCAAATTGAACTCCTTTCTTTAATCAGACGTTTCGACCTCTCACTCAAACTAACCATTATGGAACAAATTTTAAAATAAATAGACGTAAATTTAACGTTATTTAATAAGAGAAGCGGATTATATTGGCTCGAATTTCATCATCAAAATACGAGGTATGAAGAAGAGGAGCGAGGAAAATTCTGTGATTCAAAATGAGAAGTTTGACTTCAGTTCCCTCAGTAGCTGGAACGATATGTTTTCAAATCAAACCGAGAGGCCGCGGTCCCCGAGTGATGGTCGTGAAGCTCATCGCAGACGATATTTCCATCATTCTGTGGGTTCGAGATCTTATTCTCAAGATCCACAAGTGCAGTTAAATCAATGGCTCCGAAATCCTCGTTGGCTGGGGTTTGGAAAATGAACTAACAACCCAGTGTCATCCTCTTCGCACCGGGGTTCTAATATAGAGGTCCATCGATTTCTGAATTTCCACTAGATGAAAACGAGTGATGTTAAAACGTCAGTTACGTAACATGTCGCTGTGCAATTTTAGAAAGCTCATAAGTATTCGAAAAGAGATAGAGTGTTAAATTTGTTGCATCTTACATATCAGCCGAATAGTTTTCACTTTTAGAACACTCATATCTTAAAAAAAAAAGAATGCAATAATTCAGAGATATAGACTGTATAATACTATAAAAAATCAGTTTTTCAAGTATCATCTTAAAAGAAAAGAATACAACAAAATTCCTTTGGCATCAATTTAAGTACTTAAAACACACACTCAATATATCGATAGTATCAGATATCAGATTATCATGGTATATTTTCGAATTATATTCTCAGTATTCTATCCACAGTACTATATGACACGTTGTTCAACTATCGATAATGCTTTTTTTAAGTTTGACTACTAAGTGTTTTGTAATTTCTTTTTGGCAATAAATCAGCTCAATCGCACTATCACAATAAATCGACGGCATGTATTGCTTGGATAAGTATTATAAGAATTGGCTCCTAAATTTCTGTTTTTCTACATTTTTAATTAAATTAAAATAATGATTTTCTTGATGATTGCTTCTTTAACATCTGAGCTCAGGTGTCAGTTATACTTGATGGCAATTCAATTAATAAATTGAACTCTAAGTCTTTGATGTCGAATATTTTGATATTATTATGATGTTCATAACTATTCTATGGAAGTTTAAGTATATTAACATTATTTATATCATATCAATAACATCAGAGTCAATCGATATAAAATCGATTTAACACTCTATAAGTTGGGAAAAGCAATAGTATCGATGAGATACCTGCACATCAATCCTGTCTTTTCTGTCTTATCAATTTGAATGCAAAAACATCAGAAAGAGCAAAAAAATGAATTTCTGTTTAATTACATTTCCACTAGAATTCTTAAAAATATTTAAAACTCTTATTTCAATGATTCCCTTATGGTTTCTGGTCTTTAAAATAACCTAAAAAACTTTCAAAATTCGGAAAAAATGTAATTCCACAAAAGCTTATTTTTTGCAATTTTGGTTACTCTTTTACATTCAAATAAATAAATAATTAAGATTTGAGGATGGTAGTAGAATTCTATGGGATTAACATTACGTTCCCGAAACCAAAACAGCCGGAACTTAAGACGCAGTATAACACAGTAGCTAATAGAAAATATTATTGTTTTCTTTTAAAGAGTTTAATCCACTGAGAAAAGTCTTTCAAATGATGGTGTTAAAAACTTTGAAAAATTTGAAAAATTTTAAAAAAAAGTCATGATGATTAAGTAATTAAGATTAAGATTTTCATGATGGCTATTTTCAACACATTATCTCATCAATGTACGAATGGGAAAAAATTCACGTTAGATCAAACTAGATATGAAATTCTCTGGTTGCACTGTGAGAAAATTTGATGGGTGATGTACTTTCTTATGTGCCCTCCTCGTCATGTGCTAGAAGCTCAAAATCATGAGGTAATCTTCATCAGTTGTGGATTCTAGTGAGGCTGATTCAGATTAAAAGAAAAATTTCAATATTTGAGTCAAAAGTTAAGAACGTGAAAATGGAAATATTCAGCGTGATTATATGGATAATAATAATTTTTTTTTAACGAAATAAAATTTTTTGTTTTATTTGAAAAGCATTTGGATTTTTTGTTGTTGTAATAGTATTAATTAAATAATTCTCCACGAAATTAAATACAACTTCTTTTATAATAAGGA
The DNA here is from genome assembly GCA_019974015.1 of Nephila pilipes. Lineage (NCBI taxonomy): Eukaryota > Metazoa > Arthropoda > Arachnida > Araneae > Nephilidae > Nephila > Nephila pilipes. Next base: position 964,947 of record BMAW01034015.1, read on the forward strand.
TATACTAATGGTAAAAAAATTGTCATTTCCTAGAAATCAAAGTATTACTAATTTTCAGCCCTTCAAATTAAAATATAACTTTAGCTTCTTGCAAGGATTATTTTCATTTTAAGTTTTCAATTGAAAATAAATCGTAACTTCCTCGATACTAGCAGCGTTTTTCTTCTACGAACATCATATTTTTGTTCTACAGCATACATTTTTCCTACAAGAATGCTTTTATTTTTGCCTTTTGACTCGTTTGCGAGTTATAGTAGAAATAAATATCATTTATTCATTAAAATTGAACATAAATTATTTTCCAATTTTGAAAATATTAGCATAACAAAGCTTTTGAAGTCATAAATAACTTCCGATGTAGCTAAGAAATACTGCTTCGCATGTATCTGTTATGAGTTACTGGACAAACAAATTTTTGCTAATAAAGTAAGGATTCAATCAATCTTTCGACAACTGTTTTGAATCGTTATGTTATATTAAGCTGTTGTTTCTATCCCTAAATGGAGAGTGATCAACTGTATAATCATCATGTGATGCTGGGAATTTAAACAGAAGCTAATAGTGCTAAGGTGGCAGTGTATGGGTATACGTACAGTCATTGCGGTATACGGTGGACTTACCTAACTAATTAACTAATAAGAGCAATTAGAAATTGGTTTCTCAAATTCATTCTAAATAAACACTTAAAAGGCAAACTGAGAGCGAGACGTACTTCCAAAGTTTACGATATAACTATAAAAGAAATATTAGAACAAAATCCGCATCAATCAACGATATATGCGGAAAGTTAAATACATTGTAATCAAATCTTCTCCACCATCTGATAAATTAGGAAAAGTCAACAAGCTTGGAGTATGGGTGCCTCATAATCTTAATGAACGGAATAAGAAGATCGCATGTCAATTGCCACATGTCTGCTCTCGAATAAAAATCGAGCCTTTTTTAGACATGATTAATCACAGCCAATGAAAAGTGGGTTACATGATAATATCCTCCGCAAAGAAGTGGCCATACCAAGGTCCAGAAACATCAATGGAAAAAAATGTTTTTTGTCTATGGTGGGATTTTGAGGCACAATTCACAATTAATTTCAGATTAACCATTATTGGGATACATATTTTTTTATCAAATGCAAAGAGTGAAAAAAAAAAAAAAAAAAAACCATGAAAAGCATTCTCACTCGCCAATCGTAAAAACGTCATTTTATTTAGTGAATCAAGAAAATTCTTGAGCTTGGATGGTTTGTTTTACCAAATCCACTTTACTCTGCGGTTTACCATAGCAGACTACTATCTTTTTCGTTCCTTAAAAAACTTTTTAAGGAAAACCTTCAATCCTAAAGAGCAAGTAAGTCAAGCTGTAGCAAATTTTTAATTTCTCGCAAAACAGTCACTTCTTACAAGGAAGGAATTGATAAGCTGTATGCACACACACACACACACACACACACACACACACACACACA
>BMAW01034015.1:975461-1014442 GCA_019974015.1 Nephila pilipes
TACTCTTTATATATATAAATATAAGAACTAAACGTTAATTTAGTTACACGTATGAAACTATGTTCGGACCGTTGAATTCAGGACCATAAAAGTTATTTAAAATAAAAAATTTGAAAAATATTTAAACACTATTTTTCACAATATATCAATTACGTGCAGAAACAAAGTTAGTCACCTTTAAAAAAACTTAGATATCTCAGGTCTTAAGAATCATATTTTGACATAGTTCGTTCATGTAATTAGAACTCAAGAAGTAGACTGAAAATCACTTACACATTGAATTAAAAAAGATTAAGCTAATTTCGAAAAATGGTTTCTAAATGCTACACTCATCAATGCGTCATTGTTTCAGTGCACTGAATTTCTAATGGATCTGGGTTTATATATTTTATGCTCTGTTCTTAAAACGTACAGAGAAATCTTTATAACTTATATAAAATTCATTAAAGATCTTTACTTTTCTATTGAAGTCGATAGACTTTTCGGGATAGTGTGAAATATTTTTAATATTATATATATATATATAAGATTTTCATTTTCTGATGATACCATTCTTTTTTTAAATTTAATTTCGCAGCAGTCACGCATCTTAAACCTGTTCAGCTGTTCCCGTTTAGAACACACGCCATAATCCTTACTAGACTTGCACTGCAGCTAAAATATTACTCTTGAGGACTCAGACCATATTTTGAACATAACCCTATTTTTAAAATAAATTTTGAAAAAATTTAAAAAGTAAATTTTTAGACACGATTAATTTAAAACAATAATTTCACTTGTTCATTCTTTAATTCTAATAGCTATTTTTTAGTTAAAAAAAATATAAATAAAACTAAATTCTTTATACTTCAATGCTGACATACTTTTCCTTTTTGTTTTCTTCTTGTCTGTATTTTCTAATGCTTGTGGAACGAGATTCTGTCAAATAGTTTAAGTTTTGCAGAACAGACAACACTGGACTGTCAATATAATGCCTGATTTTAGGATATAAAACAGTAAGTTCTTTCTCTTGCATCTAAATAAAAATGTCCATTAGAATGGACATTGGGTCTCAAAAAATCCAATCTCCACATAAACAACAGAACAGAAGAAAAATCCTTGTATAATGAACGCATGGAAAAATTCTCTGTTCCGTTTCGACCGTGAAAGGATGACACTGTTCTGCTATGATGTTCCAACAGCAATGTAAAATTCTGCATCTTTTCCCTTTTTCCTTCGATCGGATGACCACTCTCTACATCGACCTGATATAAATAGAGTACTTACATTTGACCTCTCTCTCATAGACCTGAAATAGAAACAGACTTTACTCGGAATAATTGGTCTTTATCTTACAACCATGGATAATAGTGATGTTTATATACTGTACTTTAAAACACTTAACATTTGCCTTGTGCTTAAAATGTGTATGTTATCACTTCTTTCAAAATACAAAGTTTTTTAAATTCTTGAATTATCATGTTTGCGAGTAGTATTCACTTTATTTTGACTTCATGATTAAATGTAATTCACAAAAAATAATAATAAACGGAGACTATAAAACTATTGGTTAGTGAATGAGAAAAGAAAAAATATTATCTCATTGAGGAAAATTTTAAATTGAAATCACTAAAATAATAGTATTTCATTGATTATATTTTAATGCGAATCTATACTAAGCTATGTTGAGAGTCAGTTCTCTTAACAGAACTGCTAAATTCTCTTGCTACGTCTTGCCTAATAGTATTCTTTACCTCATTTCATTCATTCGCAGTTAAAGTATTCAAGAAGATAAAACAGACTGAAACTAAGTCAGCGATATAAAATGAGAAAATAATAAAAAAATACTGACATTGATGAACATTTTAAAGTGTGAAAAATATTTGCATATCACAACAAGACTCTATTGCATTTACAAAGTATCAATACACACACACACACACACACACGCGCGCGCGCGCGAGCTTTGTTAATTAATGAGAGGAAAATAAATGTCTGATAAACTAATAGGAATTTATTTATGACTCAACCTAATATATTGAATTAATTTGAATTAAAAACTGCACATTTCTTACATCATCTCATCTCAACATATTAATTAAATATTTATTTATTTATAATAAAGTGTATTTCTTTAAATTGAAAAATAAGATTTGAGAAAAAATAAAGTAATAGAAATTAAGACAAAAGAAAATTTGTATGAACATTATAATAAATTGCGTGTTTCAATAGCTGTTATTTGTTTTACTTTTAATACCCCCCCTCCTTCTTTCCGGTATTGATTCATCTTAAAACACTGCAAATAGTACTTTTAATATGCTCAAGAAATATTTAGTTTTGAGCTTCTTAAAATACTTATACAACATTTTTTCTGAAATTATAAATCCTGATTCTTAATCTGAATCTTCAATATTGTGAAATTTTGTGTTTTAGAATTCAAGTAAAATATTTTGTTAATATAAAATACATTGGACGTACGGCATTTTTAACTTTACAAATGTTTATACTTTGATATGCCAAAAAATCATACAAATATGCAAGAAAAAAAAAAAAGAAAACTAAATTTTATACAATTATACTAGAAAACTAAACTTTTTGTAATTATTTTTATCTTCCATTACAAAATTTTTGCAAAACATTAAATCGGGAACATTTGATTATATTTTACCTCAGGTCTTTTTGTCAAAGTCTGGAAACTTCTGATCGTAAGAATGTCGCTATTTTTCTTGTTTCGCATCTACAAAATTAATCTTTGATTTAAAAATTATATAATAAAAATATGACTGATATATTTTTGATTAATAATGCAACAAATAAAATTACAATAAATACACAAAAATTTAAATATTTCGTGTTTACAATGGAAAGTATAAACATATATTTAAATTTTTGTTCCTGCTTATCTCTGCTTTTTTTTGTATTTGCTTTAAATATAAGAAATTCAATATGTTTTAAATTCTTTTTGCGAATATTTGCCTTAAAGAATTTATCAGGTATTTACTACCCTTATTGTATCTATCTATTATAGTTATGATTTTATTTAGTCTGTAATGACGAATTTAATTTGAGTGATAAAATGCATGATCCTTTTTCAAAATCTATCGATATTATTTTTATTTTAAATTCCTTCCTGTGATATATTATGTTGCAAAAATATCTATAAATTTTCATGAAATTCTACTGAATAATTATAACATCATTAAAAATGTTATGTTATTCAAAATTTCGATGAAAAATTTCGAAATCCCTTTTCACAAATAAAATATCGTATTCCTTTCTCCTATAAAAATTCAACTTTGGGAAACCTATCGTGGTGTATTATTAGTAAAAGAAATAATATTTTCAATATCACATTGGATTTATTTTATCGAAAGAGTTGTTTTTATTGCAAGTGAACGAAGTCTCTCAACAAAACTGAGAGAATTTTCATAAAAATTATGGAAAAACGGAAAAACTACTTGAGGAACTCTTCTGGTGATATGGGTTATGGTCTAGGATATTTCGAAACGCATTTAAAGAAATATTCTTTTTCATAACATCCACAACAACTCGTCTTTAAAAGAACTGAATATGCACCTTTACTCTAGGCTGGCACTGCTTAACAAGAAGGAATAAATACTATCCAAACTTCTCTATGATTTGGAGGATGTCCAAAAGCAGTAAATAAGTTTTCATATTTTATTTTACTTCTTTGGCGTAAGCAGCAGGAGCAGTATATCAGGACATAATACCGAATCCATGAAAGCACTTTTGCAACTTTTGCCCGAAGCATTTACAACCCTAGCCACTTTTTCCCGTGCCCTGGGTCGAAGGTGCCAATTCTTTTATCTCGTGCATTGAAAAGTTTCAGAAAGACCAAGTTTTAGTTCGCTATAAATAATCAAGAGATAGCTTTCCGTTATAAGGCATAAAATACAAAATATCGATCTTTTTAGGCTGTTAAGGACATTATTCCTTCTCGTAAAACCAGTTCGATATCAAAATTCGATTCAGCCTGGGGGCTCGGTACGTGAGTCTCATTCATTGTGAGTTTCATACGTCAGAAGAGCGACCATTTTTCTAAAAAAATATTGTACAGATTAATCTTTTGTCTGAATAAGATGATAGGACCTGCATAACGAAAATGACAAGTCACAGTCCACGAAGAAGTAAAATTTTGAAAGTTAATTTTTAGGATGAATGATATTTATTAGGATGTTGGGATGGAAAAAAATAAGGTTCACATTTGGGAGACAGAAATAACTGATGTCGCGATCAAATAATAGATTGAGCTTATATATATGAAATTTTTGTACCACTATATAGTCTTTTTTATCTGGTAAATCTTTGTATTTTCGTGAAAATTTTTATATCTGGAAAAATTAAATATTTCTAAATCTCTATTCAAACTGGAAATTGTAAGCTAAAATGTTAAACTTGTCATATTGGATGGACTTTTGAATGGTAACAATCTTTACGAGGTTCTCTTCCCCCCCATCTTGAATGCTCTTCAAATCTTTTGTCTTAGCTTTGATAATTAATTCTGATTATTATTATAGGTATCAACTTAATAAAATGAGCGTAGTTTCCTTTATTTTGAATTTGTACCCTCTAAGACCATTATAACAAGGGTTGTACATTATTAATAATTATTTGAGAAGCGTGCTTCATTTGCATTAAAACTATATAGCTTAACTATTGTATACTGTTACTGTGGATAGATTACAACAGGATAGAACAAGGCCACATACTTAAAAAATAATTTATGATAAAACTCAAGTCTTAAGGGAGACTTTCAATGATTTTATTCTCTTTACTTGTATATTTTAAAATCTCTTCTTATTCTCAGAAAAAATTATTGAAAAGTTCTTTACATAAGGAGGGCAATCTTTGATAGATCCGGTCTGGATTGCTGAAACGGTGCGGGTGATTAGATCAGACCCGGCCTCCAACTTACCTTCATGTAGAACGAGAATGGAACAAAGTAATACGGAGTTTTCAAAACAACATTTTTTTATTAATTTAGTGAACCATCAAATAATGAAACAAAACTAAAAACTAATTGAGTTCAATGCATACATAGCATTTTAAAAATGATTTATAAAGTTTAATTCAGATAATAAAACAATGAAACAAAATAAAATATATTTATAAAATAATTACTTCAAGAGTAAATCACACAAGGCATAGCAGTTATTTGCAAAGTCAAATAAATTGTCATCATTTGCAACTCATACCAGAATATATATTTCTCAGAAATCAACATAATTGCCTCTAAATGTTCTTGGAATAATGAGTTCCTCAAACTATTTAAAATAAGTTTGAACTTCGAAGAGGAACGCTCTCATGCAACGAAGATGGATAGAGTTAATATATATTTTTACACTTTTTCTACATGGGAGTAAGCATAAACATGCAAATTACGATTGTGTAGAACTAGATAGCAACATAAAATATAATACCTGCATGTTTTCCACGTGAATTATATCCGTCTTCTTCATTACTTTCAGCATTAATTGTAGTTATGTCTTCATAATCTTTGAGATTTGGCTGTGCCAATGAGATAAAGTCCAACAGTTCGTTTTTGAGGTCTTCTATTTCAACTTCCTGATAAAATGTTTGTAGTTTATCACATATGTTTTGAAGAACTTCGGACGGTAATTTAGTCAGTAGCATAGGAAAGATATCTAGATGGAAATATTCGAAGTAGCTGTACAATTCTGTGTGACGAGTAAATCCTAACGTTGTTAAATTTATTGAGAGTTACATTGTAAACATAATTTTGAATTTGTCTTCATAAGAGAAAGAGGAACTCATCAAGTGCTTCATTACAAAACGTTTTCTTAGTCGTCTTTTAAAATTGATGTTTCGGTTTCAACTTGAATTCGGATTTCTTTTTCATTAAATTGTTCGTTAATTTGACTTCTAAAATTAATTTCTTTCTACAAACAAATGAAAAATTCTTGAAATTTCTTTCAAAGAAGAAATAGTATCTTCACACTACCACAGGTATGTTAGCTCAAAATCAAAATTAAGCCAGCGGTTTGAAGATATTTGAAAGGGTTGTGGTAAGTCTGAATAACTATTGAAACATTTTTGCAGTTAAAACAGTTTCGTTCGTAAGGAAACCTTTCATATGTGCTTTATAGCGCGTATCCGGGTTTAAATTGTTGGAATTTAAAATTTCGAGCACAATCTGAGTTAATTTCAAATATACCCCTAAAGAATTGTCGAGTATTTTTAAAAAAAGTACTCTATCTTTTAGTCCATCATCTTGTTTCGCCGATAATATTCACAAAAGTAGAAGACAAAGTCGATTTCCAAAGGTACATTCCTAAATATGATTCTCGTATAAAAACAGCTGTTTTATTTACTAAACCAAATTAAGATAAATGGAATTGATAGTCTTATAAATTCTCCTATCACCTTATTTAATACATGAGCGTTGCACCAAACAGGAATTTGCTTCTTAGAACTTTTAGAAATCCATACAATATTTAATTTCTATTTCTAATTCATCTAGACAAAATCTTAAGGTATCATGAATATATTTACCTTTTCCAGACTCGCAATTTTTAACACCTATCGGCTTACTAATTCTACTCTATTTTGTAATCTACAAAATGGATCATTACCACACACAGCATAAGCCGAATAGACGCTGTTGAAGAACGTTGTACTTGCAGGGCGGTAGGGGCTGTTGCAACAGCCCCAAAGAGCGCCATAGCACTGAGCTTCCGTACTTTTCTGTAACGTGCCAGTTGTTCCGCTCTAGCATTGTGTCCAGCTTGAATCAATACATATTTTCAAAACGTTCAATAAAGCTTATTACAATTTTAATCATTATAAAGATAGTCTACTTGTAGGAACAATTTTTCAATTTGCGATACAGATATGCCCCACCCCTCTTACGTCGCTGCCTTGTGGGTCGAGTCTGTGCTCTTTTGAGACATCGGTCCCCGTGCTCAACCACTCGGTGCCAAAGTCCGGCTCTGGCTTTAGAAATTAAAGACACAATTTTTACCATTGATTTCACATGTATGGATACATTAAAGTACTGAAGGACTTTGCCTATTGAAATGGTTTTGAAAAATGATGAGAAAGGATTTGTCAGCTGCATCGCCTACAGAAATGCTTAAAAAACGTCTTTAAATTTAATTTTTCATTTGATGTACTCTTTTGTGCATTACGTTTTATTTCCACTATTGTTTTTACTGATACACAACAGTTACATTAAAAATGATGGACCTGTTACATTTGTGTTTTGATGTAGCAATATTATCGGTTAAATTTTATTGTTTCTTAAATATTTCAAAACACTACTTTCATATCCAATCTTTAAGCAAATTTCCTTAAAATAATGCATTATTATAGATACAATTGGAGAAAAACTTTACTTTTACTTACGATGTATATTTACAGCGAATAGGGATAACTGAAATAGAATGTAATGCTATTTTAATGATGCTCAGATATAATTTTAATGTTGTACTACTATTCTAAAACTATACATGTAAAGAAGAAAAAAAATTTTTAACCATGAAAATCAATTAGGCGAATTATTTCATTGTTCTGAGAAAATTAACATTTTTTTATGCTGAAGATAGTTACAAGTATTTTTTATAAGAAAGCTATTTTTTTTTAAAAAAAATTAAACTTCATTCAACTTAGAAGTTTATTGATGATTTTAATTTCAAACGGAATTGTTTTGTATGAAATATATTCTATTTATTTTTGAATTGATTCTCATTTCATTAAAAAGGCAATAAAATACCAATATATTTATTTGCGTCTCATTTTTTTTTAATTCCGATTTCTAAAATAAGTTTTAGTGCATCAAAAACTGTAACAACTAATATTTATCTTATTTGAGAATTACCATTCATTTCAAATTTTACAGAGAATGTCAAAACAAATATTATAAATTTTAGAAAAATCAATGTCAAACATATTTTTTTAAAGCGATTTCTAAAATATATTCTATAATTTTGGAAATATATTTTGTACTTGATTAATATAGAAGCTATACTTTATTTAAATACGAATAGATTTATTGCGAATAATAAAAATTCAAATAAAGTTTTTTCACTGAATTACTATTTATCGATAGACATTCAAATATTTCTCCAAGGTTTTATAAAAACTGGAATGAGTAGAAAAAATTAAGAAATGTTTGAATTAATTTCAAGAATTATAAATTTATTTTTATTAGCAAAATAAATATAATTACTGTCCCCAATTTTCTTCATTTAAGAAGAAGCTGAAATTTTATTATTGATCAGTAACTGAATTTTTTTTATTCTTGAAATATTAAATACATCTGTCTCTAAAAATGATCGATTTTGCTTTAAAAGCAAAGGATAAAAATGAACTGTAAACATTTTTGCAACATTATTCATCTTTTATGAACTTTGGGATGGCATTCTTTGGGTTCATATTTCAGAGAACTTGTCAGTTCTCAAGTAAATAGATTCCTAAAATATTTATAGAAGGGATTGAATCGGTTTGGGAATTGAGACATTTCTCTTAAGAAACAAAACAAAAAAATCTTTAAAAAATGAAGGAGAAAATATATTGATATTTGCTATAATCAGGAAAAATTACTATCACCACGTTAAACATATTTTTGACGAATTTTTTTTTTATCAAAATTCATTGGATAAGTGTATGATTTTTTTAAAAAAAATATTAAAAGCATAAATATATATTTACAAAAAAATAAATTATTTTATAAAAAATATTATTACTAAAACTTAAAAAAAATTGTTGCATATTTATTTTATATAATAATTGTTGCATACAGTGGCTCCCAAAATCAAGTATACTCATCTCACAAATGAGTACAAACATATTTTGTGAGCCACTGATATCTATACAATGGCTCCCGAAACTGAATATACACTTTTTTTTTTAGTCACCCTGTTTTTCAATGGTCTAAAACAATATTATTAAAGACTAGTTTAAGTTCAATATTTATAGGAACGATAAAAGGCACATTACAAAGTATATTAGATTTAAAAACAAAAATGAAGAGTTTATAAAATATTTTAATCAACAAAATTTTTATGTCAAGACTCCAAATTTCAGAATTACAAAACTAAGTACATTTCCTATTGAAGAGAGAGAGAGAGAGAGAGAGAGAGAGAGGTACAAAAAATTATCCAGAAGTATTAAGAGATTTGGGCAAATTGGAAACAAATCTGAGAGAGAGAGAAAAAGAATCTTTCAGTTTGATAAGACCAATAGGAATATCGAAATGTTAGATTCCAAACACGAGCTCTGTAAAAATTGCATCATCTACTTTTACACCAATAGGAAGATGTGTGTGTTGAACAATTTAAACGACCGTTATAATTTACTTCCTCTGAGAAGTAAATTATAATGGTCGCGCAGCTAGAAGAAAAACCTATCATTTCCAAAGCAAACGGAGAAAAAAGGATTATATTTCGTTAAACATCGTATTTTAATGCCTCAGTATTTCTAGAATAATATAATATTCAATGATGAAAGCTAATAATAAGTTTTTGGAAGTGATGGTCGATTATATAATGTTTGAAGGAAGCTGAATTTTGATTTGCTTCCCCCCCCACATCATCTTCACTGTCAAGCATGCTGGTGGTTTGGTTCTTGTGTTGTGTAAAGTCTGTAACAGAAGTGGAGAAATCAGTTTTTATCGATGGAGTCATGGAAAAAATGAAATAATTGAATACACTGAAGAATAATTTAAAACTGAGAACCCCAAAATTAGATACAAGGTCACAGTTTATGTTTCAAAATGATAACGAACCCAAAACATATATTTGTGAAGTTATGGTTGTACAACTGTAAAAAATACAATTGTTTACACTGCCTTAATCTCTCGATCCCACTATGATAGAAAAAATGTGGTCTCAATTGAAAAAATCTTTTTCAAAACCATATTATTAAGAGCAAAGAGCACTTACAGAAAAAAGAAAGAAAACTGATAAAAAATACCCAGAGAAACAATACAAACCTTTTCGAATCAATGTACTGCTTTCGGATGCTATTTTAAATGCAAAAGGATATGCAACAAAATATTATTTTAATTTTTTGGATACATTTTTTTAACTATTACACTAAGTGCCTACTCAATTTTGTAACTCAGAAATCTGTGACTTCAACTTGAAAGTGATGCTAAATAAAATATTATCGATTTTTCATTTTTGTCTCTCAGTCTAGTACATTTTGTAACAGACCATATAAATATTAAATAAGTATTTTATAATATCATTTTGCTCTTTAAAGAAGAAAGTCGTGTATACTCAATTTCGGATGTCCTTGCAAGAGATTTCCTTGGCCACCAAGGAAAGAAATGGCGAAACCTTGGGGAGAAAATTGGCAACAGATTAAAGATTCTTGAAAATGGTTGAACTTTATTGAAATCTCAATTTAAAAAAAAGTTACGGATTTTTCTTGAATTTTCCTTGTGATGTCACACTTAGTCGGAACAGCTATAAATACGGATTGATGTTAAGTCTGGGAGAATGTGTTGGATCCGCCGAGGAATCTGTTCAATTGGCCGTGAGAATCTGCTGAGACTTTGGCTGAGCAAATCTGCCAAGAAGAGACCTGAATTTGCCGGGCAGTCAGACGGAACTGCCACAGTCTGTGCTTAAAATGCAAAGTATTACTTTGGAGATTTGTCCGTTGGGCGAACTAGTAAGCTGGGGAGTTGAGCATTATTGAAAGTGCCTCTACTATTATTAACAGTGCTGTTTTGCATCTGTTACTGTCGCTGATTTGCAATAGTACTGTATTTACTTCTGTAGTGTCACTAATCCATCTAAGTATTGCAACCTGTGTTTCCTCTTGTATTGATTATTTGTGAATAAGGAAGCATTTTCCATTAACCTCCTTGTTAGACTACATTCACTCTTAAACCTCTTGATGATATTTTTGTATTAATATATTGAATATGCATTTTAGCAATAATTTTTTTTTAAAAAAAAAACAGCATTTATTTTAGAGATTTATTTGAAAATCACCCAAAGAAATTTGTTAAAAACTAGAAATCGTTATTTTATGATAAACATTTTCAGATATTGAGTTTCAAAAAAAAAAAAAAAAAATTCAAGAAGTAGAATAAAAGAATGTACATTAGCCTTAGATAATTTCAATAATTTACAAGCACTGGAATTCTATTCACAAAATCCTTTTATTGATCAATGTGTTAAAATTTCTCATAAAAGAAAAATTTAATTAAAAAAACAGCATTAATTAGTCTTTATTCATTGCTCAACAAGAAAGAAATTATTCAAACCCGAGAAAAATAAATTTAACAGCTTATCGAATAATAATGAAAGTATTCAACATAAAATAAACAAAATGATTTTAATTGCTTATAACAGATGGGTTTTTGTTTGTTATTTCTTATCACTTTTTTCATCTTCAATTTTTTACTTGTTTTGGTTAAGAATTATCGACTGCATTTAAAATTTGTATACCTTCGAATTAATACTCTGGCTTTAATTAAATTAAACTCATCTAAAAATTTTTTTTCTTCAAAGATATTGTACTTAGAATAAATGAAGCGAGAAAGGACAGTTAAAGGATTATTCAAAGTAATAAAGCGAAAGAAGAAAATCCTGTTTATTTTTAAGATAGATAAATAAGCGAATCTCTTTTAATTTTCTTTTTAGTAATTTCTATCTCAAGTAACATTCATTTTATAAATTCTTAATGTTTATTTGTTATATTGATGAAAAAAAAAGCTCAGTTAAGTTACATTTCTGCCAGTTATATTTTTTCATTTTCATCATGGGAAGACAAATACCGGTAATAAGACCACTAAAATTACAAAACTTTAGGGGAAAAAGAGTTATCCAATTTATTCAAGTCACAGATTCCCCATAATCATTTAATATCTGTGTGAATTTTTATAAAAAATTTAAACATTAAATTTTCTTAAAAAAGTACATAACTTTTAGATTTTGTTTAAAAGGATGAGTGCTGAACAAAACAATTGTATTCTATACATAAAACGTAAAACAAAAGACAGGAAGCTTTCTTTTCATATAAAAAAAATAAAAATAAATATATTTTTGTGTGTTTTATTAATTTCTTCTAATGACTGATAATCGTAAATATTATGTTTTACAAAAAATCACGAGAAAAAAAGTTTTAAAAAAAATTATATGTATCAAACAAAAGTTGTACGCTGTTAGAAATGAGAAACGATAGATTATACCATGATAAATTACAAAATCAAAATAATTGAAAATTTCTTCTCTGTTTTTGTTTCATAAAGTTTTCAGATGTTACAATGAGTATGAACATATTACATAGTAGCTATCCGTTCCAATTATAATAAATTAGGAGACAATATACATGTATAACTATCAGAATAAATACTACTATTCGTATTTAGATTAATCTAAACAGAAGAATTCGTTTAAATATATATTATTATGACGTGATACAATGTTAATTAACAAATAACATTGTCTACTGTAATTTACAAGGTGATTCACTATCAGTTGGACAAACTTGAAGGAGGATAAGAGAACAAAAAGGCGATTCGGAATCACAAATCAGTGCAGGGTCAGAAATACTTTCTTCATGTTGTTACGGGTCTATCTGCGACCTTGTCACTAACAGTCCTCTTGGGGAATTTTCAGTCCTCAAACAATTATTTGTATTGGAAAGCTTCCTCCGAAGAAGAGAGCGTGGTCATGTAGATTGGGACTGATATATCTAGTATGGGCTTTCAAAGAGAAAGATAGGAGAGAGAGGAGATAGGATAGACTTGTAGCCGAGCAGTTAATAAATTTAGTGTTTTAGAATATGTCGACCCGTCCTTCCGACAACACACCATTACAATGTGGTATATAGGTATTGTACGGGATCTCGATCACTCATTGATCCCATTTGAAACCAGCATTTAAGAACCATTCATTCACTGAGGAGAATAGGCGAAAACATTGAATTACCCGATATGCAGCGATGAGAATTGCTGTTCTTTTCGATGAACTGTTCAAAAGTGCTTTGTTTCATTTTTAAGGAACTGTTCTTTAAGCTATTCGTAGATTCACTTGTTCTTTAGATTCCACGAACAAAGTTTCAAAGATATTCTGATGAATTCAATGCTATATAATTACTACATATGATTACACATCTTAGGAAAAATCAAATCGGTTGAATTTGGGGAAAAAAAAACGTTTTTAATTAAGCTCATCTGCGGAAAATTCTGCGGAAAATGTGCGTTTGAGGAATTTTTCTCCTTCATTTTAGTTCCCGTGGAGCCGTTCAATCACTTGTTCTTATTGCATTCTCCCTGCGTTAAGCACAATTGGAGGCTCATCCGTGTTCACGTCAGTTAATGCACTATTCGTGGAACTGTGGAGGAGTGGGACATTGAAGTGTATCTCTAACCCTGTTAGTCGATGGGGAGATTTGGCAGCTGGTACAAGGGTGGTTTCGGTGAAAAATAGCTTGCTTCTAAAATATGAGAGGGGGAGAGTGCCGGGAATATCTTCAGGCTTCTTCGATGTTGTATAGCCTTGCGTTCGCATTGTGTTACATCTATATACACCTGGTAAGACAGAAAGGGGAAAACAATTCTGAATAATTCAGAGCAGCAGATTTCTGGTGGACCACTGACTCGAAGAAGCACATATTCCTCCATTTTTGTTCCACTCAATGTGGCTCCTACTAAATGGAGCTTCCCCTTTACACTAGTGAAATTTGGCAACACCTGTACTTCACATCTGGACATTATTTGACTGGTCGTGGTGGTCCGATTTAATGTTATTTTAGATCACCAGAACTACCATTCCTGGATTTCTGATAGGGTCAAATGAAGTCATAAAGGTCGGAGACAATCGTTGAATCAGTTGTAGACCTTGTCGCTAACATCTTTATAGCTATCGGGTCGATCCGATATACGCCAGGAATCTTCCAGAATGTTAATATTCTATGCGGGGCAGATGCGAGTGCTTGAGGACGAAATTTTGAGCACCTTTTGCAGCATGTGTGCTTTTTACTAATGTAAAATTTGTCATTAAAATCCTTTCTATTACTCTAATTTGTTGCTGTTTTTGTTCGTATCTTCTTTGCTTCTTTTGACCTTAGCTAGTGTAGGAGGAATTTTTGACCTGCAAAGCTGTGTGATTATGAATCATTTTTGTGTTCCATAGTCTTCCTGCAAGTTTGTCGCACTGGTAATTAATCACTATATTGCCAATTGATTAGATCCGCAGTAACCTAAAGATCATGGTCTCTAATTCTATGGTTCGCAATAATTTACTCAAGTTGTGAGATTTATGTTTCACCAAAGAACCATAACCGTCTGGAATAACGTGGACTGCTACACATTAAATTCCAATAAGGTTCAAAGTTCTTAAGTGAGTAACGTGGAAAACTGTGTTCTTCTGGAACTATATTAGTATCAAATGAACCAAACAAAACCATTAAATTAATAAGAATAACTTATAGCCATTAAGCTAATATTTGTTTTGCTGAAACATGGTAGATGTCTTAAAAGTTTTGAGAAGACGATTCAGGAGAAAAATTTTGTGCTCGATTCTATGTTTTATGATTTCCAGGCATATTTATAATCCCTTCGTACCATTCCTGAAAAAAAAAAAACTTTATTTGCAGTTTTAGTTTTTTTCAAAGTATTTCAACATTTTAAAATTCCTTGTACTCTTACAAATTTTAGCTCTTCTAAATAATTCTTCCCTTCAATTTCTCAGAGATGTTTCTCACAATTATATGTATGAGTTTGAATGCACTAGTGTTAGTTATAGTCTTACAATTTTTTTTATCGGATACTATGAAAAATTGCTAAAGAAACTCCCAAATATATTCAGTTTAGTAGATTAAAAAAAAACCATTTATTTAAATCTTTATTCCATGCACATAATCATCATACTGTACAAAAAAAAAAAAAAAAAAATCAAAGCTTTACATTGATTATAAAAGAAATGTCTTAGCATTTTAAATACATGACCATCAAGAAAAATAAAAAGCTGAAAAAATGTAGTTTAAAATTATGAAGGTCAATGAGATATATGATTTGGATCCTGTTAAAGAAAATTTAATAGTTCGCTAAATAATTAGCTTGAACTATAAAATTTTGTACATTTATTTGTGACGTCTCTGCTTGAGTGAGTACTTAGTATTTGATTTATATTAATTCACTTAACGTTAAGTCACCAAGTAAAAAGTATAAATAGTCAGATAGTCGAATCTTTAATGTAATTTTATTCTTATCTCAGAATAACAAAAATAAAAATGGGTATTAAGAACGTGGAGCATAACTCTTCACGCGTCCGCACTTAAAGACTAATATTGTAAAATTCTACTAATATTACAAATCGATATCTTCTTCCGAGTCCACAATAAGATTTATAAGCTGGACTCGATTAAAGATCCGTTCTTAGACGACCACTTAACACTAAATATTGAGTGCTATAATGTTCCTTCTCCTCAGCGTTAGAACACGTCCTCCCTCCCTCTTTTAATCTTCCTATCTCTCTCTTTCGCTGAACTCATCCTCCTACTCCTCTTTCCTCCTATATTCTATTCTCTACACTTTAAGTTATATATAACAAATCTGACTTACAAAATTCGCAAGTAGAAGGTATTCAATCAAACAATATCATGCAAAGGACCACAAAACTGTGAAGATGAGCTATTCGCGATTTTCTCTTCATTACCCTCGGGGACATTTGGTAAATTAAATTGCATACAATTACAGCTCTTTGCCAATCAAATGAAATGTGATTATGAAAAGAAGTGAATTAGAGATAGTGATATATAAGCGAAATAGAACTGAAAGGAAAAATAAGGGAGATAGAGGATATAAAAACGAGCTGATAGATTTTTGTACATTGGGTTAAATCATAGAAATTACTCATTTGGATTGAAGAGATTCCTAATTAGATAATAAGAATTGAATTTGTTATAAATAAGAAGTGTGTGAATCGGAACGAGTGATTTGGTAAGCTAAGACTTTTTGATTAGAATAAAAGCTAGGATTAACAGAGTTAAGAGGAATTCGAGAGAAAGTGAGTGATCTTTCATATTCTTTCTTAGAAAATGAACTGTATTGTCTTTCTCTTACGTAACTTCAATTAAAGTTTTGAACTAATTGGCAATTTAATTAGACTTTAAGATGGCTGCGGAGTTTAATAATGAAGGAAATACATCACAAGGTAAGCTGATAGGGAATAGTTACGATACTTTGGTCATTTTTAAGTTAGTATATTCTCTTAAGAAAAGCATGTTTTTTATGTGTATTCTAATATTTATATAAATATATGTGGCCGCAATAGCCTAGTGGTCATAGACGCGATTACAGCTAGCGCTGTTTTCGTCCACTCATTATTTGATCGAGGATCGAAATTATTAGGTCCGTCACCAATGCCCTCGCGTTGTTTTTCACAGTGCGACGTTAATAAAACAATTAAATCATCAATAATTATGTTAAAGTATCTCTCTATGTCTATATATGCATATCTTTACACATGTATATACTTTTAGAAACGTATAAAAGCCCACTTTTTTTAAAAAACTTTAATGATTGTGAAATAGTTTATAGGATTCCTTTCACACATTGTTAAATTTGTAGAACTTTATTCATTTTAAATCCCAAATTTTTTTTTCATTTCAGGAGATTACTTTTGTTTGGTAAGTAGAGGAAATATGTGACCGCGATTTTATCTTTCCTTTCTGTCGCTGAGTTTGGTATCTTTGCTAAACCCCGGTGTTATATAAGCCCCTTCTTTCCGGGATACTCTTAACGATCTTTCTCAATTTTCGACTCTTATCCTTGTTAATCTATTCCCCGATTTTCTGCCTTTCGTTCATTTACAAAAGCTAGTCTAGAAAACAGATATATGCTTCTTCGTAAATAAACTGAGAGGTCAAATATGACCCTTGTGCCAATAAAACCAATCAACCAAAATTATTTTCAATGTAGTATTATTTTGTAACAAATTTCTAAGTAATTATGAAGGAAATGTAAATAACCAGTTAATTGTCACAGAGCCAAAAATATCCTTATATTCTAGTTAATATTTTTCCATTTACATTGTTAACTATAACTGTAACTCTTTGATGAGATTCAAAGGCAAACGAGATGTGATTAAGTAAATCCCTAATGCCAGAGATAAGGGATTACACTGATGGTATCTTATCAGGAAACTAGTATATTCACTGCAGAGTTTCAATTACAGTTTAAAACACATTCTAAATTTCCATGTCTAGTTTCATTGTAACAACGAGCTTTAAAATGTGTGAGACAATAATAAATGTAAAACAGTTATACCATGTGGATTAAAATGATTGATCGTCGATATAAAGAGGAATTCTCAAGTGTTTGTAAAAGACTTATATTGTTTAAAGTGTAAATTTGTAAGGATGAAAGACCTCGGTGGTTCATTTAGGCCTTTATCTAGAGTGTCTTGTGCTGATTTAAGTAAACGCATATGACGATCGAAGAAAATGTTTATCATCTGTTTTTATAGTAATTATAAAGTTGCTAGAATTATTTGAAGAAATTATTTTATTTTCGAAATATATACATTATAAAATTCAGACATTTCACGTGAGGTAGACGCATTTTTCTACTGTAATTTCTATTGCTCATAAAAATAAAAAAAAAAAAAATCATAAATAATTCTTTTTAGAAATTTTCCGAGACAAAAACTGATAATAATAATCCATTTGTGAAATTTTACTGATAATCATTCCACTCAAAAAGTACTCTTATCTTGAGAAAGTATTTGTTAATGGCAAATTTTGGGATTTCTGTTCATTTCTCTGAAATATACTTTTTTAGTCATTTTAATTTTACAAAAAATTGCTATTCATGAAGGTTTTTTTTTAAAAAAATTCAGCTATTAAGCAAGAAAATATCGTCATATGCGATTCTTTTTTCTTAAAAAAATACTTTTGTATTATTTGAGAGTTCTCAAAAGTCAGATTCATTATTAAAATAATTTTGAACAAAAAACTTTATATCATAAAATTAGTAACGAATTTGTTTGAGTACAGCTATCAAATACAAATTTTTGCGATAGGCATTTTTTCAGGTCATAAAATTAAGAATAACTAAACACTAGTGGAAAACATTTTGAAATGATGAAATAAATTTGAGAATGGTTCAAAAGAGTCCGCATTAGAAATGGGATTGTGTTACTCGCTGTATAGCATTGTGCATTGAACTTTTTTTTCTTTTTCTAAGAAGTCACCGAGTATGACACATTTCGTAATCCCAAAAGTCGTCGCCATAACTTTTCCTTCAGGTAAGATCTTATGTTTTTAAAGATGGTTCACCGGAAGCAATGTATTGTTTTGAGAACTGCTTGGTATAATGATGAATAAAAATTCATCACAAAATAACGACGACAACTTGATGCTTCAGCAGTCAAAACTAACCCATGAATCAGAGTCACATTTGATTTAGCGCACCATTTAATAGATGGCAGCACACAGTGGTGACAGCAACCTGCTTTAGAAATACCATCTGTTGTGAAAAACAGGTATTTTTTGAACCTCTATCGTATTAGACTTTTCCCAAGTCATATTTTAAATTTATCAAAACATCAAATATTACAGCTATTCTGAGTTGGCGTAGTAAAATCAGCTTCTGTTGCTACCCCTTTTGCGATACTTCAGAATTTTCTTAGTTACACGAGAATATATCGCAAGCGAAGAAATTCTTGATCACGAGACTAGATTTCGCTATCATCCACTTTCAAAGGACATTAGAACTATCTTCAATTGCTTTGGAGTGCCCCGAGATCATCTCAAAAGGAAACTTGAAGTGAGTGAAAAACTAATCGGTATTCCCCAAGTACCACACACCAGGTGAGTACCAGGTCTCTCCACAAGAAGCCAAATGAGTTAGTGGACTATCAGCAAATTGCCTTAACATCCGTCTTCATCTCAATCCCAATTTGGCGACAGCATCTGATGTTCCGAAGCGAGTTTCACCAAAAGAAGGTCAGAATACTAATTCGACTACTTCCCTGATAAAATTCGACGTGCCGAAGTAAATGACGTCACGTAGCTTTCTACTTAACCTCTTTGTCTGTTACGTGACAACCATTAGGCGGAATTAAAGAGCCATTCAGTTTCCGATACCTCCAATGATCTGTTTCTTCGAATTCAACTGCGCCATTCTGGTTCTAATTTTAGGGATTCCTTATTCATTAAGTTTTGGTAGAGATGGTGATGTACCTTTACTGAAGAAAATTCCTGTATTTACTTCAAAAAAATCGATGAGGCAGCTGGGTGGTTAGCGGTTGCACTGTGCTGGATCTTTCAAGAACTTTCCGCAATAGTTTCAAAGTGATTATTAGATATTTTTTGTCATCTGAAACGCTTTCATAAAGGAAAAATAAGGTTGTTTTAAGTCAAATTTAAATAATCTTCATTAAAAAAGAAAACAAAAACAAAATGAGATGGAAGCATATTCTAACATTTATGTATTTTCATATGTGTTTATGCAAAGAAAATCATGTTCATAAATATACGTAATTATGTAAAAGAAATTAATAATCAATATCTGTATTTACATTTGTCTAACTGTGTAAATTTTAAGTATTTATAGCTTTGAATTTTTGAAAAGTACTTAGTAAGAGTAATATTCTTTACACACACTGAATAAATATAATTATAATTTTAAAAATTGCATTTAAAAAATTTAATAATTTTTTAACTTTATGATTCATAGTTCTTATAAATTTCTTTTACAAATATTGCGCAATATCTGAAAGTTGTGAGTATTTATAAGAGAAAAAGATATGTTTTCTGTACATGAAATAGTCTTATTTCATAGTGTAAAAAATATCAGAACAATGGATAAAATAGGTTTTTGCGAAAAGAGAGCAATAATACTAAGAAACTGCATTTTGAGAAAACGGAAATAACGAAATTTTTCTCTATACCATGGCATGTCTGTTTAAAATTTTGAAATTCTATATTTTCGAATATTCTATTTTTAAAATTCTCATAAATATTAAAGATCTGCGGGATCTGTAAAGTGCACTCTATTCTGAAATAGAAAATTAAAAAAAATTAAAAGTTGAGGCCTTTTAATGTTTCTCTGGTGGCACATAAGCTAAAAAGAGAACCATTATAAATATCATTTTAATGTAAATTTAAGAAATTATATAAGTATTGCGATACTTAATGCAACAGAGATTCTCTAAGCAATAAATATAACACATCAATCAATAACTCCCGAGACTAATAGTGAAAACAACATTTCTTTTGCAAAATTTTTTTTTATTCATCAACATAACACCTTTTGTTAATCACCTTTTAGGGTGATACAATCGTTCCAACGCTTTTCCAAAATCCCCCCCCCCCCCCAAATTTTTTTTTTCTTTTTCGCAAGAAATCTTTTTTGTTGCGAGTA
Organism: Nephila pilipes; assembly: GCA_019974015.1. Classification (NCBI taxonomy): domain Eukaryota; kingdom Metazoa; phylum Arthropoda; class Arachnida; order Araneae; family Nephilidae; genus Nephila; species Nephila pilipes. The sequence continues at coordinate 995,812 of BMAW01034015.1, forward strand.
AATAGCGATAAACAGCTTTCTGAATCATCGACTCGTTGCTGTTTTTATTCCATCGAAAGCAATCGCGGCACCCACTTGGAAAAAACCTTTTTCACTTCACTTTAAAAAACCTTTTTCAGTAAATACACTTCCATATGATATCTGTGTCAACTCAGCAATCTCACGGAGCTTCACTTTACGATCTTTCATTATAATTTTTGTCACTTCACTCACATTTTCCGGTGTAACGGCTTCCACAGGTCTACCCGAGCGTTCCGCGTCATTTGTGTCGGTACGACCACGTTTAAACTCGGCAAACCACCGACAAATCGTTGCTTTTGATGGACAAGAGTCCGGGTAACATTTTTCAATCCATTGTTTCGCTTGCACGGTGTTTTTACCCATTAAAAAACAATGTTTTATCAGAACACGAAACTCGGTTTTTTCCATTTTTTAAACAAACTACAAAACGACTTTACTCCAACCTCGATAACTCAGCTGTTTCTGGTCCGATCGACTTAAAATTTTGACACGTTTCAAGCAAAGGTTAGTATTCTAGAAAGACCTGGTTACTGGTTTACTACGAGCGCCATCTCTGGGTTAGTCTCGGGAGTTATTGATTGATGTGTTACTGTTTATTAACGTCCCTTTTAGAAGAAATGCGAAGATTTTGGCTGCGGACCTTTTAATTTTGAGCCTCGGTCAAGCAACGTGGATGACATCTGAGCCATTACTTTTTCAAATACACCCGCATTTTTCGGATGGTGCCGACTACAACAGGAATCCAGGCAGCTAGGCTCTTGTCGGAGTCGATGAGGTTTTTTGTCGACGAGACTTTTCAAATGGCCCCACAGGAAAAAGCCGAGAAAGAGAGTTCGGGCGAGCGTGCTGGCCAAGGTGTGGGCCCACCCCAACCAATCCATCTTCCTTGGAATTTAGTGTCTAAAGCTCTTCGCACATCCAAGCCAAAATGGGGTGGTGTTCCATCGTATTGAAACCACATACATGCTTGTACTCGTATGTTGGTGGCAATAGGTTGAAGTAATTCTGGCAATATCTCTTGAAACAACGAGAAGTATGTTCTACCTTCCAGTTGGAATGGCAGAAGGAATAGACCGATCTAATGGTCCCCCATAATTCCAGCCCGAACATTTATACTGAAACATTTCTGATACGCTTGAAAACGTGTGTCGTACGGTTTGCTAAATGCCCACACATGAAGGTTGTGCTTATTCAAAATGCAATCATAAGTAAAGGTGTATTCATCCGAGAATAACACATGTGCACTAAAATCAAGCTACGTTGATAACTGTTGCAAAAACCAACGAGCAAACTCGATCCGTGGCGCATAATCTGCAGGTATCAAGACTTACACTTTCTGTATATGGTATAGTTGTTATTTCTAATTTGTAGTAATCGCCAAGCAATCGAGTGGGGCACATGTATGACACGGAAAACCTCTCACGTGGTAATATCCGGACGATATTCCCTCTTTGCAGAATGTTCTCTTCAACTTGTGATGGCCGCACACCCATGACACGACCTGTCTCATTGATATCGGAGACAAAGGATCCCGTTTCATGCAGTCACCGATGCGATTGCTTGAATAATTTTTGGTCTCGTTCGTGTCTTCTCGGGAAACGCTGCTTATATAGTCTTTCGATTTCCAGAGCATTCTGATTCGCAAGACCATAAATAAATGCATGTCCTCCTTTTTCTAATTACTGTACGTCGCTATCCTTTCTAAAATCCACAGTAGAAAAGGCGACGTGTAAGAAAACTCGCGCTTTATACTTTTCAATACAGCGCTGTCTAGAGGATCAATACTTGTTCTTCACCTATGCATTGTGCTGTGAAAATTGCTTGTTTAGATGTTCCCTATAATTCCTTAATTTTTTGCCCATGAGTTTCGGAACTCCCTGTATATGATATACAATGCCATGAAAAGTATCAAAATATTTTTGTAATTTTTGCTTCGTTTGTGATAAAGCTCAGCAGTTAGAGAAGGGAATTCATTATCTTGCATTATCATTACTGGTATTTTTTTTTATCCTTTATGAGTACTTGAAGAGTCTCATTTATTACTCATTGGAAATTAAGCATCAAAAGCAGAAAACAATAGCACACAAACTTTTTCAATCTACTCTAGCATTCAAAATAGCATGAAAATCCCCACCTTCCACAACTGAACATCACTGTCACAAGATTCAGGCTTGAAGGCCTCAGAGCGGCCCAGTCGCCCACAGAAATCAACATCGACATTTTGTCTAATTTATTGATTTTCAGTAATCAGGTTGTTTTTTTAGAGCTTGTAGGAAAAAAAATGTAAATTAAAATAGGAACTACACATTTGAAAAATTTACTAAGTACATATAAAATATACCTGATGTATTTACACACAGTTCCCATGGAAACAGTGGGTGCAACATTCTTGATTTTAGTATATGATTTACGTATGTATGAAAGTAGACTATGCAAATGTATATAAAAATGCTTAAAGATATTAATTTTCTATTGAGATTATGTAAATAAATACCGCTTTACTGATTAGCATTTAGCGTTTTCTTTACAAAATTTTAATGAATTAGTTGTCTTTGTATTAGAGTTAGTTATAAAGAACTAGTCTGTGCTGCATATCGCTAAAACGCCCACTTCTTAAAAATAACTCGAAATAGAAAATTGCTTGTAAGTTAACAGCTGTTCTTATATTATATCACTGAATTTCAAATTATAACTTTAACTGTGATACAAATATATTTAAAAATGACTTAAGTAATCGAACGTTATAATAAAATTCCTCAACTTTTAAGCAAACATTCCAAATTACAATAAGTTTACCCTGTTAATAAATATCATTCTAAGATGCATTTTAATTTGTATTGTATCTAGTTAAGTTTTATTTTCTCTGTAATCTACTGATACTTTCATGTCAACTTTATGTTTATAAAATTATTTTAAAGTTAATTGTTTTCCAATACTGCAAATGTTATAAAGCAATGGCAGAGAAGCGATATTCATTTTAAATCATGCAAATTAATTTCATAAGAGAATTACAATCATAAAGAAAAAATATTCAAAACACTTTTTCAAACAAAAGTTAAATGATTGAAAATTTTCCCTTTTTAAAACTTCAATATAATACTTCACAATCATAATTATCTCCTCCGTAAGGTACACAATCTTCTTTTGATTCTGAAACTAGATAATAATACGGTTCAAAGTTAATTAAAGCATATTAAATTGGCCCTTTCATTTGTAGACATATTAATAAATTTCTTTAATGCTTCCAAAACATTTACAAAGCACAATTTATTCAAAATACAATTTATTAAAGATTTATGTAAAAGCAAATATTTTATCCTTACAATTTAAAACACGAGATTAAAACAACAACAATAATGCACAAATTTATGAGAGTAACAAATCCTTTCTCGCCATTTTTCACGAATTTTAGCTTTCGTTTCAAAACCCTCGTATCCATCATGAAAAATCTCTCTCACACTAAACAACATAAAAGCCGACTTCTGTAATTCAAGACAAAAGTTAATATCCTGATATAATGGAATAGAAAAGCGAAGGAAAGAGAAAAAAAATTAAAAGTCTCTGAAAACAGTTTTAAGTTAAAGATGATTGCAGTGAAAATAAATTGTTCTCATTGTATCCTTTCTCCGCTTAGCTCAACGAACGTTCTTCTAGCTAGAATTCTGAGTGTTCTTCAGTAGAATTCATTGCGAAACGGCGCGAATGTGGAACTCTTCAGTTGTTCTAAGCGAACCAAACGATTATCATGGTCATTAGCCTTTCAGGGGATCTGGCAACAGCATCAGTTCCGCCGAGATAACGGCACCATTTTCCTTCCTAAAAATGGACGCGTTCTTGTAAAGGAGATGATTAAAATGTGTTTTATCAGTGCATCGCGAAAAGATAAGGCTGCGAACATTAATTCATTAGAGCTTAATGAGCACCAATTGTTCAGCTGGCTTTTCCCGCCATATACTCTCTTCAACTCATTCCATTTGTGAGCGTTTTCTGCCATCTTTTCGAGTTTAGTGGCACTTTAATAATGATGTGTTTGGAAAATCTCAAGTTTGATGAGGTTCATGTACACATTCAAGACTCATAGAATTTCTGGTTGGAATTCATATTCTTGAAAATAGTGAAGTGAAATACAATGAAAGATACTGTTAGTCATTTGTTTAAATACATTAAGTTAATATTTAGTAAATATTATGCAAATATTAATCGGATAATTCATAAAATAATTTGAATGTTATTAATATATTATTTAAAATACACTTCATATTCTCCCCATTTTCACGAAACATAACTAAGGAGTTAGGAAAAAAAAGTTCTATTAAAAAATGTTACTAATTCCACAAAGTAATTTAAATTTTTTTTTTCGTGATATATTTTACTAAACAGCGCAATACAGATAAGAATACATATAACTCCTTTTTAATTAAATAAAATATATATTTGTAAATGGCGTAATGTTATTTCTAAATGAAATAATTTTTTGAAGGCAAAAAACTTCTTTTTACAGTGCACGAATAAAATTGCCAATTTTTATAATTTCCTTAAACATCTGTGTGTGTATATATATAATTTATACTTCTATAAAATTTAAAATATATATTTATTTACATTGGGTTATTCTAGTATTGAAATATGAAATTCATAAGAATGTTATTTTTTTAAAAGCACAAGAACAGGGATAAACTGTTTACCTAAAAGAAACTTCTGGTTACGAAAAAATAGCTAATTATAAGTTGAACATCAAAACTGTAGCGTAAATAATCCAGTCTACTTCTTTTATTTACTTATAAAGAAAATAAATCATAACATTATTGAATTTCTTACGAGAGGTGTTCACAACCCTTTTTATAAATGGGAAAGGGATAATTTACTGTTGTATTGTCCATTAATCGTATTTCCTTTTTCTGATTAATTGAGTATGACGCTCTTCCTAACCCCCTTCTCCCTCCAAAAAACCAGTCACATAATTTTTCCAGCTAATGAGATCGTCTTCGCTTTCTTTGGAATAGATTCGGTGAAAGCAACCCATTATTTTGATTATTACTTGATTTGAGGAGTATAATGATGTATTCTGGGATCATCGACGGTGACAACTCGACGTGGCTGCAATCAAACTTAAATTTGGCAGCAAATGGCTACCAAATCAAAACTAACTGCCACAGTTGCTTTGGAACAGTTTAATAGATTACAGCAAGCAAGGGTAACCTTAGCTAACCAATTTGCCTTAGCAACGCCAAAAACAGATCTTGTAAAACAGGTTCATATTTAGTTTATGTTTTTCTGATTTCGTGATGAATAAATATACAGTAATTCAAGATACGTCATAACGAAGGAAAGTCTTAAATTTAAGCCAGGTTGTGTTTTTTTCTTCTGGATAACAGTTATTATGGAATAATAATAAAAACCTATACTCTCTTTAAGGGTGTGTGGATTAAAGGATATTAACGTATTATTTCTGTCTTATACCTATTATTTGTTACTCTAAATGAGTTATTTTTATTTACTTCAATTTGTAACTTTCTTTTGAATCTGTTTTATCGTTTCTATTTCTTCCAGTCAACCCATTGTCTTTACCGTGAGGTTTACGTAGCTATGGGGAGCTAATGCGAACTCATTTCATATTTTTTAGATAACTGCTTTGTCAAAAACGACCGAGAAGGAAGTAGATATTCCGAATTGTTTTGGTTAGTGACTAGAAGTATCACCGATTACTTCTAACTGCTAAGCTGATTTAGTTTTGAATAATCGTCGCAATAAAAGCGATGTTGAAAAAGTACATGTTTTTGAAGATAGAGCGTTGTTAAGATATCCACCTATCTATAAAACTCGATTTTCGGTCAAAAAGTATATTTTATATTTACAGTCTATTATTAAAACCTGCTTTCTTCGCTTTCTAGAATACTTAGAACTTGAGTTATAAGCATTTTAATAATAGTTCCGTGTCAATTTCTTAGAACCGGAAGTAGCATTCTGTTTCTGGAAATGGAACTTAAATGTTTGCATACATTGATAATTTAACGAAATATGGCCATCAAAGTATTTTCCATCATACAAGATGAATTTTCTAAGACCCAAAATGCGAATGAATTTCTTAATGGTGTAATATGGCAAAGAGCACCAAAGGAAGTTTTGAAATTGTGAAATGGAATGCATTTAACGCAGTTATACAATTTAACGAAGAATATCAAGGTTCCTCGAGAGTCTGAAATAAGCTGAACATTGAAAATCCTGGCTACTTCACTGAGAAGGGATACGAAAAGTTGGATGACAATTGAATCAGGGATTCAAAGCGACATACAACACTTATTGTACGTAAACGTAGGAAAGTTTTAAAGGCCATCTAGAAGAAAAAGATAACTTATTTAAGTATTAAAGATGGTAAAGTTTACAAATCAGGGGCCTTTTAATGTTAATATTTTAATTAATTAGGTAAGTTTCTGTGTTGAAATGTATTTTTAGCTTTTTCTTTCTAGATTTTCATGTTTATCTTCGGCGCAAAACATCATATTGAAAAAAGTCATGCGTATAATGTTATGAAACTGTTATGGAATACTCTATGAAGGTGAATTTAGGATTTGAACCTCTCCTTTTGTTGTGATTCTATTATTTTGCATTTTATTGTTGATAAAAGTCATAAATTATCACAAATTCCTATGGGTTTCATGTATGTTAAAGTACGACTTCCTATAAATTTTGAATTATCAGGGTTATAGTTATGAGCATGGCCCAAATCCTGAATTAGGTTCAATTCATCATAAAATTTACAGAAATGAAACATCTCTATTTAAATTTAGTTTTGGTGTTTTTTCTAAGTGTAATTTCACTGCCATTTTTATGTATCTTTTGAGCTAAAATATTTAAAGATTTTAAATTTATGCCTATTTTACATTTTATTTAAATTTTTATCCATATCGCATAATATAACGTATATAAAAAGTTTTCGAAGATAGGTAGATATCTTAAGGCAAGTTGATATTATTGTCTGCTGCCATCTGTTAAACGCAATCAAAACAAATTTGACACTGATTCATGAGCTAATTTTAATTTGGAAGCCATTTGCAACTAAAAAAAAAATTGGGATTGCGGACATATAAGGTTGTCATCGTCCTGTTTCTAAGCGTTGTTACCGTTAATGAGACCAGGACTCATCATTATACACCGGAAGCCAAATAACAATTAAAAGAATGCGTTATTACCAATGAAAATGCTCAAAGAACACAAAGACTGTCTTATGAACCAGAAAAATTATTGCGACGATTTTTGGAGATGAGAAAGGAGTCACTCATGGATTTGTTAGAAAAAGGATATGCGATCCACGGGAAGTACAAGAGGGACTTACTCATTCCCGTTTCCTTTTCCGAACGCAGGTACTTTTTGATACACTTAAAATAATTTCTAGTTTCACAAATAGTTTCGTAACAGTTTGATATTAGCACCATTTCTTGTTTTTGATTAATTATTTAATTTACGTCAAATTGAGGTTTACTATTATTTTATGTCTACATCTCAGCATTTTGTAAATTTATCTAATTAAATAGAATTTTTTAGTTCTTCATGAGTTTGACGCTTTCGCACGAGAACCATAGTTACATACCCATAAGTGAAAAAACGTCTTAATGTAAATTTATATAATAGTACTTTGCCTGGAATAACAACAAAACAACAGATTAATCATCAATAAACCCTTAACATATGATTTTAAATCTCTATTGATACAATGATACCACTCATAAAACAGCCACATTAAAAAGTATCCTATAATAATTTATCCAAGATCATCTCATATATATATATATATATATATATATGAGCGGTGACTGGCTCTTCCATACAAAGAGCGTCAACTTAGAAGCGCAGGTGTTCAATACGAAACTCCTTATCAAAAGGTGAGGGAAGAATTCTCCCCTCCTTCCAGAGTATGTGCGTAAAGAGCAAAAAAAGCTACAAGCAAAGGGGGCAGAAGCTGAACGAGAGGTAGAAGGCGAGATTTCGACAGATTTTAAAAAGCGACAGTTTTTCTCCTCCCAAGGAGCTATTGTTTTAGGTGAGGTGTTTTGGCGTACCAGATTGCTTTTTAATTTTTTTAGTCACCCAAGGGGCTATTGCTTCAGGTAAGTTATAAATTGGCGAACCAGACCACTTTTAATTTTCTTATTGTTGACTTTAATTTTAATACCGGAAAAGTTTACTGTTGTCCATTTCCCGATTTTTCATCGTTTACTTTAATTCTTATATTTAATGGAGTAATTTAAAAATAATTATAAAAAAAAGCGCACCTTGGGTGGCTAAATCTGTCCTTTGCAAAACTTTGCATAGATCTTTTTAAAAGTGTTTCTCATAATTATGTATATGTGTTAATTTTCGTTTTCCTGTTTTTATTTATTAAAAATTATGGCGCATGAATACTCAAAACATTGAAACTGAAAACGTATTTGTGTCTATTTTAATGATTTCTTTGTGGGATTTAAAACTTTAAAATATTTAAAAGTACGAATGTTTTTTAAAAATCACCGAAAATATTTTATTGAACAAAAACCTTGATTTTTTTCTTCTTTCAAATGTAGTTTATTGAGTTCAAATAAACATAATAATCTAGATTTAAGAAATTTCATAGCATTAGCATTACTTCTACAAATTCAGAATTACTAGTGGATGGGATCATAAGGTAAAGCGTAGTGGAGAGGAGCCAGAGAAATTCATGTGAGCGTCTAGACATTCTCGTTAACATCAGTATGTCTAGACGCTTTGGTTAATAATTTAAGGGAAAATAAACAGTTTAAAGTTGAATTTGATATTAATCTTTTGTATACAAGCTTTCAGTAGCTCACCCCGAACTTATGTTGTCCACATTACAGAACCGGTACAGAATGGAGATATCCATCTTGAAGTTTAGTCAGTAAATTGATTTCAGTGAAATATATAAAATATAATGCGTAAAAATTGCTCGTCATTTTTGCTTGACTGTTTTGGTTGGAATTGTCCCGGGAGTCGTTCAAAAAGGGATACGAAATGGGATATGAGAATGGAGTACATCCATGTAATATTGTCGATTGAACGGTTTTCCTTTATTCCAAGATGTCCATGAATATGATGCCCTTCACGTAACCCCAAAAAAATGTTGCCACAACTTTTCCAACCGATAAAGCGCTCTTCCTTTGTTTTGAAATGTATTCACCAGAAGTAATTCATTGTTTTGGGCTACAGTTAAAACAATGAGTTGCTTCCGGTGAATCTGTTTCAAAGAAGGGGAAGAGCGCTTCATCGGTTGGAAAAGTTGTGGCAACATTTTTTTGGACGGATTTTCCATGTGTAATGGCTTTAGTAGTCATGGCCGTGGACTCGTGGCCGGTGGTTTTAGCCGAGTCTTAGTTTGAGCCTTGATGCCATTTAAAACCCGCCGTGTAGCCAGGTGATGCACGTTAAATCTATTCAGGCTCAAAGTTCTCCCATTGGTGTGGCGGCGAAATTAGGAGAGAGAGGTACCAGCTCAGGTGTCACCCTTGTCACTTGATTGATATTCAAAATTACGAGGTCCGTTGCGAATAGTCCTTGTGTTGCTTCTAGCCCTTGTGTTTCTAGGAGTTAATAAAACCAATTAATTAATCAATCAACCATGTGTGGTGGCGAATCCAGGTGTGAGACCCCCAGGGCAAAGGCAGGCCTTCAACTTTACCCCTCAGGCCTTCAACTGCAGTTTGACGTGACTTAACTATCACTTACCACCTTAAGCTCCTCATGGCCACGTGCAATGATGTAAATTCATTCATTCTTCACTCCCCGCAAGCTAGCACGCACTCTAGCTTGCGCTCTCTCTTTGTTTCTAAACGTCAGTAAGACAGAGAAGCAGATAAGACTTCAAGAAGAGCACTGCTATGGAAATCGCGCTAATTTGTGAGAGTCATTTCTTGTAAATATCCAAGAATATAGTTAAATTTCGTATTAAAAGTGAGAAAACCGAATACCGGTGTTTGACAATTATTGAACAATTTAATCCACGCCCAGTATAATATTGCACCGAGTCTGATTGATGGTGACAACTCGACGCAAAATGACGACAACTAGACGCGGCACCAGTAAAATTTTGATTCGGAATGAAATGGCAATTAAATAAATACTAACTTATGAATTAGTGTCACATTTATTTGGGCGCCATTTCACAGAAGGCAGAACATAATGGTGACAGCAACTTTCCATAGCAATGCCATCTGTCGTCATAAACAGACATTTTTTGAGTCAACTTTGTATAATACAAGTTAAAAATCCAATATTAACCATATTGTTAGCGATACAATTTGTAGATTTTTGTAGGTTTCTCCCCTAAAATGAGATAATTTTAAAGCACGAAAGCGTATTTTGCTCAAATAATATTTGTTCATGAAAACAATATCAGGCCATAAAAATAATATTAGTGCTTTAGTAAAACAAATGTTTCTCGTAAAATTAATCAAATGGGGTGTTCTAATTGCTCCGCTTTCATGTGTACGTTCATACATTCTGTAAGTGACGATCAAATTACTTATATACCAATAAGCAAGCCCGTCTTGCTCATAAAGTTTTAATTTATTTTTCAACTACCAAACGTAATTAGCTGAATTAGTTTTCTCCTTTTATATTCTTAAATTAAGTTGAAATTTGTCTAACCAATATAAACGTTCTTTTCAAAAAGTCTTTTACTCTACTCGCCATTAAATGACTTTGTGTTTCGAAGTGTTGTTTATTTAACTTGAGAGACAGATAATGATGATTATGTGCGAAGTGAACTAAATGGGCTAATTACTGTTCCAAAACAAAACACTTTTCGAATTTATGTTGGAAAAAGGCTCGGTTCCCAAATGCCTATTATTCGAAAGCGAACATTTTTTTTTTCTTACCGCCTGCTTAGGCAGAAACCATTTCGCAGTAGAATTCGATAAAAGTACTTAAGTCTGTCGACTTAGGTTTGTCTTCATTATTCTCTTTGAATGATTGCTATTGTACCTTATACAACGAAAACAAATGGAGTTTAAAATACTCATTTAATTAAAACTGTTTTGATGTAATTCTTTTGATATGAATCATATAATTTAATTATCGAATGGACATGTTGAAATATATTGCACTTCTTGGTAGAAAGTAATAAAGTCTCTTTAGATATATTAGAATAAAAAAAAATGAGTAAATTAAAAATGGTTGATTGTATGATTGCATAAGCTCAATTTTTTCTCCTAAGATGCTATCTTGGACATAGTATAATCATCACTCCATTCTTGTTCTTAAATATATTTTAGTTTTCTTATTCATTTTCAGGAAGAAAGGACTGTTTAATTAAAAGCCTCAATGATATGACGAGGAAGATCCTTTCGTATTGGACAGAGTCTGTCCGAAAGGATTTTGAATGGTGCCAGCGTATAAAGCCTTATGTTTTTGGAGGTCCTTCGCCACCGACTGTTTTTTCGAAATCAAAATTGTGTATTTTTTTTTAAAATTTGAATTCGAATATGTATACATTTGAATATTATCACGTAATTAACTCACTTTACACGTCTACCAATCTAAGGTTGGGCGCTGCGAGTCGATCACTACGCTTGCAGATACTCGTACATAGCGCCGATTAGTGATCAAAAATTTTAAAACAAACACCTCTTTGTCTCGTCGTGCTTGCTGTGTGATGGCTGATTGACAGAGTATGATCACACTTTTTTATTGCAAGGTATAAAAATGAATGTAATATTCGAATGCAGAAGGGAGACAAATGTTTGATGCAATATATTATCGAACTAAACTGAATAATACAACTAGAAATATGCGTATTATCGAAACAAAGCAAAACAGAATTCCACAATATTTTAATTTGAGATATTTTGTGAAATCATCTGCATTTAGAAATCTAATGAGGATGCCAATGTATCTTTACAAATACAGTCTATAGATCATGTATTGCAATCGTACATTATTACTTGTTCCGTATTAATTGTTGTGTATGATTTTTTCGTGTACTCCTTACTATACCAATTTGTACAATGTAATAAATGGCAAAATAAAATGGATTATTTTACTACTCGAAATTTTTTTAAGACCTCGCAAGTTAACATAGAACAGGATCCCCCTTTTGTTTGGTATGGGTTTCGTAATATGTATAGGGTATTATGATTAAATGAGATATATTATGATTGTTATTTAGAGTAATATAGTTATAAAAAGTAAGCTGATGTCGCCCTTTTTATAACCATATTGCACTAACTTGATTGAATTAGCAATAACCATTACTCGACACAACAGTGCCTGGAGAATCAAAATTTGAATTTGTGGTTCAATGCCGTGGAAACTGAAGTCGAAGTCCGTGGTTATTGGATATTTAGTCATGATTACACTCTTTATGGGCGACAATACTCAAATTGAACCGTGAATTCGAGAAAACATAAGTTGTGTGAAATAATAAGAGACTATTGCATATTAGCAGAACTATAATTGCAAGTCCTAATTTAGTGTAGTATGATAGAAGAAGGATATATCAGCATGTGTGTGTCATTCTTGTGATTTGATTATGTTTCAAACTTGTGTCGGATTCTTTGTCGATATCCTAAGTGCAATTTAGCAGCAGATTAAATTTAAAATCAATGAAATAAACAAACAGTTCTGGAACACATTTAATGCATCTCTTACCTTCCAGCTCGATTGAAAAGTTATGCCACCATAACTATTTTTATTTTTTACTTGCTTTTCAGAATTCCTGCTTTTCCTGAAAACTGCATGAATCCTCTATGACTGTGCTATTGCTTTTAAATGGTAATAGTACATCTTCGAAGAAATTTTTTTTGAATTAACGTGAATTTTGCCTGCAAATCCATATTTTATCAGCATATGGAGCTGCAAAATTAGAAATGCATTCAATAGAAGTTTTGTTAGTGTATGTTTTTACTGTTAAAAGAGCATTTTATACAAAAAGAAGCAAAAATTAAGATTTTCCGCAAAACATGGTACCTCAAAAGAAAAAAATATATTGACATTTTGTAAATTTAATAATATATATATATATATATATATATGTATGTATGTAACATAAAAATGATTAAAATTCGGTGTCGAATGAATGAATAGCGGGAGCTACAGCGCATCGGAATTACGTACTTAGCAGGTGTATATAAGGAGCGGTTCTCAATCGGATGGTCAAATTTTCTGCTGCATTGCGGTTTAAGATACCTTTCAACGACTGAAAAAATGCCTCGCCGCAGGATCCGAGTTCATTACGAGCAAATGTCTGAGTTTGAAAGAGATCGTATCATTAGATTAAAAGAGGCAGGTTGGGCAAATCGGAGAATCACTCGTCATATGGGTCAAAGCGATGCGGCGATTAGAAGATGCGGGCAAGAATGGGTGGAAAATGGCAGTTTTCAGCGTCGTGATAGTAGCGGTCGACCTAGGGCCACAGCATATCGGGAGGCCAGAGTAATTGTCAGATCAGGTATCATAGCGCCTGATTTATTGTTGTGAACCTTCAGATGTGCGACTTGCTCTCGAGTGTCCACTAGGACCATTCACAGACGGCTTATGGATCGAAATCTACGCTCGAACAGATCGCTACGCCCCCTGCCACTCACGCCTGCACACTGTCGAACTAGATTACCGTGGTGCTTGGCTCTATCAGATTAGAATGATGCTAATTGGGATAATATAGTGTTTAGGAACGAATCCCACTTACATCTGTGCCCTGACGATCATTGAAGAGGTGTCTTGAGACGCCCCGGGCAGCGTGCCGATCCTGTTATACTATTGCGCACCACACAAGCCCTCAACCAGGAGTTATGGTCTGGGGTGCCATTTACCTTAATAGCCGGCCTCCTTTGGTCGTCATGAGAGGCACAATTTCAGCAAAGCGGTATGTCGACGACATTCTGAGACCAGTTTTGCTACCGTTCCTATTGCAGTATCCTGGCCTTATTTTTCAGCAAGATAATGCCAGACCACATACGACACGTGTTGCTCTGAACTGTCTTACTGCTTGCAAAAACACTACCTTGGCCAGCCAGATCTCTCTCCAGTCGAGCATTTTTGAGATATAATGGGGAGATGAATGCATCTACCAGGGAATGTTGATGACCTCCCCCGACATTTGGAGCAAATTTGTTAAGAAATACTGCAGGAGACCACCAGGGAGCTTTATAACTCTTTGTCACGTCGTGTGTCAGCTTGCAGCCCAGCCTAGAAGTGGGTCAACACTTTATTGAGCTCGTTATTTTGTAACTATGTAACTCTGAAATAAATCATTCAATTTTTCTGAAATTTTAATAATTTTCTATTCAGTACATAATTTTCCTATCCGCCAATTTTTGTCTCCATCGGTCAACTCCACCTTGGTGCGTCGTTTTTTTGTTGTTATAGAGAGTATCTTTGTTCACTGAGTACAATTTTCAGATTAAAGAGCAAAAAGAAGTCTCTAGGGGCTAGATCTGGTGAGTAAGAAGGTAGGTCAAGCTGTTCAAACCATAATTCGTGTATTTTTGTCATGGTAACCGCTGATGTGTGAAACAGTGCATTGGCTTGATGAAACATTTTTTTTTTTGTGAAAATGTGGCCTTTTTTCCGTAATTTCTGCCTTCAACTTGTCAAGTAATGATGCGTAGTATGCCCCTGTAATGGGTTTTTATGTCTGAAGGTAATCTGTTAAGTTAACTGCATGAAAATACCTTCTCCCCCGAAAAGAAAAAAGAAAAACAGTCACCATCACTTTCCCAGCCGAAATTTGTTTTTTTTTTTGTTTTTGTTTTTGTTTTTTTTGGGTGCAAATTTCAACCTTCGCAGTCCACTGTATTTTTTGTTTCGGTCGCATAATGGTACATCCAAGTTTCCTTTACAGTAATTAACTGGCACAACTGCACCTACAGAGCGTTGGAAATGCTCATTCGAACACGTTCTTGGTCCAGGGTGAGCAAACGCGGCACTCAGAGAGCGCGGACAGCTTTCTCATTACTAAATCTTGAACCAATATTCGACAAACATGTTCTTTGGACATATTATTCATAGCCTCTGCTATGTCTCTTTTTTAATTCGATGGTCGTCTAGCATCATTTGGTGAACTTCAGTGATGTTATGTTCAGTGGTAGCAGTTTTTGGACGTTCAGAAAGTTCATTGTATCCCAAGCTGGTACTTCCATGTTTAAATTCAACTGCCCAAAATTTCACGGTTGCAAATGATGATGTAGAATTCTTATACCCAGCATCCAACTCATCTATGATTTGTGCAGGCGTATGGCCTTTAAAAATATTTAATTACAACTCGATACTCGATTTTTTTTCAATTTTCACAAAAACACTCACATCAACCCTCTCAAACGATTGCCAAACAACAGCTACGCGTAGTTTCAGTAGCTTTTGTTGACGAGTGCTGTCATCTTTATGTTGAGGTACACACACACACACACACACACACACACACACACACACACACTGCTTTTTCCTTTTGAGTGGCGAAACCATTTCATAATTTTCTTAACGAATGTGACTATTTTTTCATAAGGATGCTATCACATTTTAATATAATGAATACAAAAATGAGTTATTAATTTTATTTCACTCAAAAACATTCAAGATTCACTTTTTGATTTTTTCTTATGAATTTCAATAAGCAGCGAAAATTACGTTCTTTATATTGACTCAGTGTGAGCATTTTGCTTCGTAAGGTGTTTTTTTACAAGCTTTGACATGTGCTAACACGTTGTTTTTAAGAGAAAAAGGTGTCAACGAAAATGCAGGGGCATATAATAAAAAATTCATAGTGTTAGCTTCAAAAGATTAACATTATAACACATCATGGTTATAAATTACATTTAGTTTGCTTTAGGAATATTTACTTTGTTAAGAAATATTGAATTTTATATTTCTGACCCTGCTTTTATTTTAATATCTGAACAGAATATTCATACAATGGCAACATTTATTTACTTCAGAATGTCTTGTTTGTGAAAATAAAGATTTAGAAATTTAAAGAAGGCATTTTCTTTTTTTGATAAAAATTGTTTTTGTAAAGCCTTAGGCTTGGAAGTACGTTAATTTTACGCTAATTAATATACTTCATGAATAATTCTACTTTTTTTGAGAAAACGCTAAGGCTTGGAAGTACGTTAATTTTACGCTAATTAATATACATCATGAATAATTCTACTTTTTTTTGAGAAAACGCTAACGGGAAAGAAACGCTAGCACATGTCAGAATGAAATTAAGGTTGCCTATTTCAATTTTTTTTTAAAAAAAAATTTGCTTAGAAAAGGAAGAAATAAAATCGATATTTCACAAAACAGTCAAAATTTATTTTTAAAAGTAAAATCATTCAAGTTTCATAGTGACTATTTTTATAAACTAAAAAAAAAAAAAAAAAAGAAAGAAAAGCTAAATACAAGTTAACAAAAACAGAGACTTGATTGTGCAAACCAAACAGGCATGTAATTGGAAGGAATGATAAACAGAAATTCGCAAACGAAGTATGTTCTATTTCCTCAACTATTTCTATGCGAACTTCGTTTACAAGCTTGGGGCCACAGCCATTGAAGCATTCCACAAGCCACGGGATATCGCAATCAACCTTCTTTCAAAGTCGTATCCGCCGCCAAGAAAATCAATAATCCGAGTAATCGGATGATAGATAATTCGATACACTGAAGACGCGCTGAAAGATTAACTCGATTTATCCGAAGCGAATTCTGGCGGGAAAACTTTTCTTTTCTTTGTACATATTTTTGCGTTTACACTGAAGCTTCGATATGCAGAGAAAGAAGAAAAGCCATTGGAAAAAAGAACAGAGGTAAAAATTAATTTTTGCTACACCGAGCCATTCTTATTCCAGGCAAGTGGAGTTGGCTGATTGGATTGGATTGAATTGAACACCGTGGAAGAGATGGAAAGCTTATAAATTCCGTTTGGCCTAGTTTCATGGGAAGAATTTTGTTAAGACTATTCGTGTGGTTATGATAAATGAGTTAAAGTAGAATATAAAACTTACCTGACTTAAAAAGATTAAATTGATAAATGTTTGTTTTTAAGCGGATAAAGGGGTCTTTGAAAATGTTTTCTTTTATCATATAGTTTAGTAATATAATTTTCTATGTACGGTCTAAGCTATTTATTAAGTATATTTCGATTTTTTCTTCACCTTTACGATATATAAGTCTGTAAAAGAGTACTAGAATAATAAAGACAAAATTAAATTTACGCATCATATAATGGCAACATTGTTTCTGTTTGTACTTTATTTTTCCACCAAATTCATTATTCGTATAAAAATTATTTGTTCCTTTTTTGATTTTTTTCATAATAACATTTTATCTTCTTCTGTTAACTGTTTAGAATCGTTCTTTTAATTTTAGCATCCCAAGCAATTGTATCTGCGTAGTTTAAAGTCTTTTGACTTTCCTTGAACTTTTTAAGTGTGTGAATTTCTGATGGAACTTTTGATTAACTTTAAACTTTTTAATCTTTACTTCAATTATTAATTATATAATATTGTTCAGGAAAACAAATTCTTTTCCTTATTTTAGAATCAAATCGAAATTTTACTTTGAATGGGAGGAACGCACAAATGCACATCGGGGTCCGATGTGCACAAATGCGGGTATGTGCACGCATGCACACACCCGATATCAAATTTCAGTTGACCACTCCCTATGGTTTGAGTAGCTATTACATGAATTTTTTTCAAAAATGATTATGTTTTGAATGTCTCATTTAGATTTCTATCAGATGAAATATCAGTGTTGAAAGAATTTAGAATTATAATTTTTGAGGAATTTTTCATAATTGTTAAAACAATTTATAAGTGGTAACGTTAAAAGGTTATTTGTCATGCCATCAACTCTGCAATCTTTGGAAGTGAAGTGATGAGTGCTTCTTGTAGATCTGATGTGAAGTGAGAAAGGAAGAAACGAGCGGTGAATGTAGAGAGTTGCTGCTGAGAGTTGGAACGCAGGTAGGTTGTCCATGAGGCATCCGAGTTTCTATTGTTGAATGAGTAAAATATCTGGGGAATCACAAAAACCGTTGTCATAGAAACTCAGGTTACTTTGAGACAATGTGTGACTAATTTCTCCAAATTTGGCGAGGAAAGAAAAATGCCCACAATTTTTTTTTTTCATTATAAGTACGCATCATTAGTTCTATTAGCTCATTAATAACACCCGTTAATAAAATAAAAATTTCCATGAAGCTTATCTCTAGATAAGTTATCTGAATCATTATTAGAAATCGCTTGTATTATTTTTCTCATTTCAAATAGTTAAAATACATAAGGTGGCTTAAAACACCAAACCAACCTCATATAAATATTAGTGACAACTCCTTCCTTTGCATTTAGGTGCAATCAAATCTACTGTTAAATTAGAAGAAACTTCATAACTGCTTTTAATTTTTGTGTTTTACCATACTCAGCTTTGAGAATGTTCTTCAATCACAGATATCTCATTTAAATAGTATATAGACACATTTTCTTTTTTTAATTCCCTAATTTTTCTTAAATAATTTCTGCGACTTAAAATGATGTCTTGTCTTATAAGAAGCATAGCCTGTCTTTTCCTTTTCTCAAATGAAATTCCCATATATTTTAAATCCTATACAAGGTAGTCAGGCGTAATATATATATATATATATATA
>BMAW01034015.1:1024442-1076159 GCA_019974015.1 Nephila pilipes
AACTTTTCGTCGTACACATATATGCGATAAGTTGTAACGTATGGCTATTCGCTATTTTTTTACTAACCTCTGGATTTACTTTCTATTAGTGTTTACATTTTCTGCTCCCTTTTAATCAAGCGAAATATGATCTACGCAGATCAGACGGAATGTAGGAAGAGTAGCGAATAAATTTAAGGTGATACGTAAAAACGCGACGTAAAATTGGATATTGGAGTTAGTAGTGAGTAGTTGGAAATTGGCGATTGATAGATATTGCATTTAAGAAATGATCATCATTAACAGACTAGTTTCAATGAAGGATCCTGAATTTTTCAGCAAACCGTTTTAAATGTTTTTTAAGCAAGATCAATTTATATTGAAAGTAGGCATTGTAATTATATTATAGCTATGATATACACTCCTGGGAATTAAGATTACAACGCCAGGAAGGAATGATCTCACGAATATTAAAATTACATGAACGGAAGAAGAGGTTGGGATATGCAAATGATTAGTATTTCAGCGCATTTCCTCGACGCAAGAGGGAAAAACGACATCTGGAGCACTGCATAAAAGAAAAGTTATGTCGTGGATTTCTGATTCGGAAAGCGCTTTGTAATGTCGAAGTTTGCTCAGAAAATCTTGTCATGTCTTAAATAATCAGAAGAAATGCTTACCAGCAAGTTTTGTAACTCGATAGAGGCAGGATCGTTGCCTATCGAGAGTGTGGTTTATCGTTCTGTTATATTACCCGTCGCACTGGTCGAAATCCAACCTCTGTCTTGCGAATATGGAATCAATGAGTTACTGAGGGTCATACTAAACGGCATGCAGGATCTTCAAGCTATCCTATGACTAACTCCCAAGAGGACACACAGTCGACCCTGCTAATCGTACAACCACATCACGGACTATTAGTCAGGAAATGGGTATGTTTGCAGCTCGCTTAGTATCCACTCGTACGGTGCGACGACGTTTGTAGCAGCGTGGAATGTCAGCCCAGTGACTATTACTTCGGCTTCCCTTGACTATATATTATAGAAATAGACAGTGACTCTGGTGTGCTGAATGACTTATCTGGATACAGGAGTAGCACAATGTCGTCTTTTTAGAATAGTCCTGGTTCTGTGATCAGTATTCTGATGGCCGTACACATATCTGGAGACACCTAGGAGACCGCTCGTCTCCTGCTTGCCTTCGCTATAAGAATAGGGACCCTGCACCTGGTGTGATGGCTTGGGCAGCCATTGAGAACACGAAACGCATATCTCTAGTTCGGATCGACTGTAATTTGAACGTAGATCGGTAAATTTCTGACATCTTACATCCAGTAGTTGTGCCTTATCTTCGAGGCTTGCCAAACGCCATCTTCCAGCAAGATAATGCAAAAACACATATTGCACGTCATGTTTTGACCTTTCAAAATATACGGGGCATTGGATTGTTGGCCTGACCTGCACGGTCTACAGATCTGTCATCCGTTGTAGGCATCTGGTCAGGGGTTGCTGAGGGACTGGCCCACCATCCCTTTCTATCTAATACGGTTGATAAAGTAGGGCATAGACTTGAAGCAGCATGAAATGAGTTGCCCGTTTATGTCGTCCAAGCCCAGATCGACTCCATGCCTAACCGGGTAGAGGCGTTTTAGTTGCCAGGGGTGGTAACTGTTTCTGATAATTTCGCATCCCTGCAAACACCTAAACTACTTGAAAATTTAATCATTTTCTCAGCATGTCATACTGTTTACGTACAATAAAAATCTATTATTGTGCTTTTTCATAGTGTTGAAATTTTAATTGCCAGCAGTGTAAATACCTTTTTGATTAGTACACGAACGAGTCGCAGCATGCGCAGTGCACCCCATTGTGTGTATATTCCAGCTCGATCAACAAAGCTTTTATTTATAAATTTGTGTGTTCGTGATAAGATTAAGGTTCCATCAACATACCAACACGAATTTCCGAGAGTAAAATTAATCCTATTAAGTTATCTCTTTTCTTCTCAAAATTATATTATTGCTTTTAACAGCAGAGATTGTTTGATTGATTGAGTATTTATCAGAGTGATCAGAGTTTCACGGAAGCAACACGAGTGAAATTAGCTACGAGCTGCATAATTTTGAACTGGGGCCAAGTGACAAGGACGACATCTGATCTGGCACCTTCCTTTCCAATCTTCCACACCTCATTAACTGGAAGTTTGTTTTTTATTTTGTGGAATAAAATGCTTTCGAAACAGTGAACAAGAAATTGATAAACAATGAGTTACATTATTAATTTCAAGAACAGGAGTCCATATATATATTTTTTTCATTTGGAGAAGGGGAGGGACGAGTGACTTTTTTTCGGGAAGGATGAGTTAGACCAAAGAAGATTAAGAACCTATGATCTAAAGCATACTTTAAATTATCCACGCACACGACAACAATATTACCCAATAGAAACTCAGTAAGAAAAAAAAACTATGATAACTAAAATTATTATAACACTTAGATGTTTTTTTAAAAAAATTAAAATGTTTTGTTTTTACTTGAATTTCACTCTTTTACACGCAGATAACCGTGTTATCCATACTTAGAAAATCAGTTTATCTTAGATAATTTTTTTAATTAAATTATATTCCTCGATGAATTAAAATCGTTTTTTGTCTGATATAAATAATATTCATTCGACTAAATTTAGAAACAACTGATACTAAATTGTTACATTAAGAAACATTCGAGAATTTTAAAGGTAGACTTATTTTTAAAACTACATGGTTTTTAGTTGCTCTTTTAATACAAGAATTAATGACAATTTCTCTCCAAAAATTGCTCAATTCACTAGCAACCTAGCGAGCGATAATGCCGTTTCAAGTTGTTCTTTTAAACAATTAGAGAATCTTTTCCCGAACATTTTTCCTGAAAAGATCATTTAGCGTGAGAAGCTTCAAAAAGAAAGATAAAAATTAATTAAACTAATCGAAAAGATAAGTTTAACAGAAGTAATTAATTCCTAAAGAGGATCTCTCTTCCCAGAATTTAAAACAGCAGCGAAAAACATTATTTAAGCAAACGAAGTTGTAAAATGTGAAAACTTCGAGCAATTAGTGATATAAATGAAACAAATAGAATGTTAAATGGCTAAGCTACTATATGTACCTAAACTAAAGCAATTACATGAAAATAACGAAGATTGGCAACACCAGGCTGGTAAATTAGTAAAGACGGCTTTGCAATGAATGTATTCCTCTGGGAATTTTTCTTTTTTTGCCCCAAGATTGGTAAATAAGAGCCAGGAAACAATGGCACACACACACACACAAAAAGAATTTTTAGAAAAAGTCTCATTTTACAAAATGAATTATCGTTATGCCTTTATTTAGTTCAGTCTCTGAAGGTAGACTTAAAATAAAATCTTTTTAAGTTAATTTGACGTGAATTTAAATTGCTTTATGTGAGAGATATTTACATTACATTATGAAGTCTTTTGTAGTCTGTTTGGAAAATCAATATTGATTTTTTCTCCCTAATTGTTTTATCCAGTTTTTTTTTGTCGATCTAGTATAATTTTTTTTCCAGATAAATCACGTTTTCATGAATTAATATATTTCGAATGTATTAACATTTTGTAACTTTTTTTGTACATTAGATTTATTGAAATTTATTTGTGACAATTAACTTAATAAAACATTTATATATCATTAAAAATTAAATTTCTACAAATCATACTACACTGAAATTAAGTTTAAGTTACAATTAAATGAAGAAGGACTCTTAAATCTCCACAACCACACCACGCCAACACATGGCAATTGAGATCACGTAAAAGTTTTTAAATTTTTTTTAAAATAGTAGCATTTATGAATCATTTTATCATTAATGAATCTTTTATAATTTATGTGGTGTTTTACCTTTTATGTGTCTACAATATCATTTAGATCTATAATTTAAACATTGCCATTTGCGTCTGTAAAAATTGATTTCTTCATTCATAGTGTCACATTTATAACAGAGGTATTATAAAGTTTAATTATTACGAAGACATAACCTAGATAACTGGATACAATTTATTCTGCATATTAATGGATTCTCATGTACATAATGTTGTAAATTACAGCTATTAATATTGATTTAGTTTCAGGAAGCCGTAGATGGAAGTACGCCGCAGTATCTCAAAATTTTAATTATTATTCTGGGGTATCGTAAAGTTTTAATTATTATTAAAATAGTCTTGGAAAAATAAATTTAATATTTATGCATAATTCTCTACTCACCAATCTAAGTTATACATGTCTCCCAGCGTTTTTTGATTTTTCCGTGGCTGTCATAGTAGAACTCAACAGATTGAACTCTATTTTCTCTGTACTGCACATTACTTCAATCTACAACTTCCTGAAAACAGGCAAATGAACATTAATAGCTGTAATTTAATTAAGTGCATAAGAATAAATTAATATGCGGGATAAATTTTATTCTGATAACGTGACTATTTCTTAGTAATAATTAAAATTTACAATTCCCTTAAGTTTGTAGTTTACTGTTTTCCCGATATTTTTAACCATATTTTAAACAGTACATAAGAAAATACCATAATTATTGTTAATACATAAAATTAATTTGAAGTCTACAAACAAGACTTTTTTTAAAAAAAAAAAATGTCATTTGACTGCTTTCTGTAATAAATGAAGAAAATGAAAAAACTTAATACTCTGATGAGATGATTACAATAATTTATTATACATTATATTCGTCAGAAGGTATCATTAGTTTGTATATTGATTGCTTTTGCTTGCTTATTTCTATCTCATTCAAAAGTCTTCTTACCACAGGCAATGAGTGGCGCCACTAGTTTCATATCCGCACCACGCCAACGAGAAGATTTTAGGACCTCGATATATTCAACTTACATCAGCCCCTAAGCACCCCACAATGGCCTTTTATTTTAGTTAGCCACAAGAGGCTATTGTTTTAGTTAGATCACTTTAGAACACTTTTCAATTTTTTTTTATCGTTTACTAAAATTTTAATTACCCTTAGCTTAAGTTTATTCAATTTAATAATTTATCATTTATGCTTTAATTTTAATTACATGTAGCTGATATAACATTAAACTGATTAATTTATCTTTTGCTTCAATTTTAATTATATTTAGATTAAATATATATATAAATTAATAATTTATCGTTTCTTTTAATTTTAATATTGGAAAAATTCATCATTGTCCATTTCTCTATGTTTCATCGTTTACTTCTTATATTTAATTGATTAATTTAATAATAATTATAAAAAAAAGCGCACCTTGGGTGGCTAAATCTGTTCTTTGCAAAACTTTGCATAGAACTTTTTTTTTATTTTATTAAATATTATTTTGATACATTCAACACATTTGATTATTTTAAGACGTGGTCGGGTGTAGGGTAGTCTCCCATATTGTGACCTTACTCTCAGAACTTCTGCATGACAGTGATTTAGAGGATAGGAAAGACTTAATAAATGTATAAGAATTTTGTACAACACAGTTAAAACAAAAATAAATAAATAAATAAACATTGATAACTAAATTTAAATTAGTGTTACTCTGTAACTGATCATTCGAATCTAATACATTATGGATTAAAACACAAGTATATTTTGATATTTCTTTTATTTATTTCAAAACATAGCGTAATTTAAAGGAAGCATCAGAATATTTCAGTTAAAAATCGAAGGGGTAGTAAAAATGAGCCGTTGCACTCTCTCGGCAGATGTTAAAAGTGTACTTTCCACTAATATCCTTATTGCAATTGTTGCATAAACACTTAGTTCATTCTGTATTTCTTAGATGGACAGAAAGTACAAATTCTATTTATGTTTGCTGCACTTTTAGTCCTATCCTCTTTCTGTGGGCCTTTCAATATTCAAAATAACTTCAATGTTTATTGTGATGGAATATTGCAAACTTCTGCACGTTATCATCAAACATTCGATTGTTAGACGATGATAACAGCAAATATCGGAAAGAATAACAGGTATACAGTTGTGCTTATCTTCTTCGAATAACTCATTTTACTAGTTATACAGATATGAGTGCTATGAGTGAAGTTGTGCGTGCGCAACACGTGGGAACATCCAGAATTCGCTTAACTGGCGAGGGTGGTAGTCTATTTGACGAATGCTTAGCTATCAGAGTTAATGTAAAATTTGTGTAGTAGCCAGTGGGTCAAGGGTTCGAAACTTGTTTCTACCGAAAGTAACTGTGGGGGATAATATGACTGTTGCATATTAAATTCAGCCGAATTTCTAGCTCATCCAGTGTGTAGTGTAACTTTTAGAAGACGGAGAAATTAACTTAGGTATCGACATACTAAATTGGTTTACGAGGTTGGTTCAAAAAGTACCTAAGTCGGACGACAGATGACATTGCTAAGACAATTTGGTATTCCATGGTATGCTGTCATCTGTTAAATGACACAAAAACAAATTTGATACTAATTTAAGGGTTCTTTTTGATTTGGTAGCCATTTGTTTCCAAATCAAATTTTGATAGCTACTATGTCGAGGCGTTGCTTATGTTAAGATGTCTCGTCGATGAGATCTCTATTCATTACTGTACGACAGAAACCATGCAACAGTGAAAAATGGGTTGCTTCTGCTGAATCTGTTCCGTAGAAGGCGAAGACGGAATGAAATTTATGTTGAAAAGTTTTTGGCAAACGAAGGGTGCCATACTTATAGAATTTTTAGAAGAGAGCGATCAACAGACAATGCTGTAGTGAGTTATCTCATGCCCAATTCTTATTAATAATCTCAGTCTAAAGAGGATATTTTTGGAACTGCACTCACATATTTCCAATTAAGAGACCATTCCACATTTAGCTGCTTTAAGAAAGTACTAGATCCTCAAATGGTAGAATATGCATCTGTGGTAATTCAAACAAATCAGATTCTAGTGCTTAAGATGTTTTGATTATATGGAATTCAGATCAGTCAGACAACCAATTCGGACAATCTTCAGATTACTAATCAACAACAATATCAAACAAGATTCATAGATTTTATTTGAATTATAAATATAAAATTATGTCGAGAGCATTAGTATTCATTATGAAAGAAACTGTCTTTTTTAAACGAAATAATTAGTAACTATCATATTAAAGATGTAAAAACGCTTATGGGTGTACGTTAGCTTTTTTTCGTTGCAGAAAATATATTCAATATTTAAAAACGCTACCAATTTATTCAACATTACTTATTTGTATTTGTTCATATAGAGTTTTGTATAGAGTTTTTTGGAGTTTGTTTTGTTTGTTCTAGAAAATAGAGTTGATTTGTTCATACAGAGTTTTGTATACAGTATTTTAGAAGTTTATATTTATACCTTTGAAAGATTCATTTAAATATAAGAGATAATTTTTTCCGGAGATTTTGCAATGTTATGAAATGTTTTATTGCCAACTTGTAGTGGCCTAGATAGCCTAGTGGTCATGATCATGGAGTTGCTGCTAACGTTGGTTTCTTCGTCTTGGGTTCGAGTCCTGATGATAATAAAAATCCGCTTTTTTGCAGGACTGATGCACCTAGTGGAGGTCCCAAGGTCTCCCTTGGCGTAGTGTGGAAGTTTGGTGAGAGAAGGGCCGGCTCAAGTATCATCCATGTCATTTGACTTAGGTACGGAATTACTAGGTTTGTCATCAATCACCCTCGGGGTGCTTGTCACTTCGACATTAATGAAACAGTTGCAGTCAGTCCCCCCCACTTTTCGTAAAGGGCGCTTTGAAATGGGCGAGTGTGTTAAGATTTTTGCATTCACAACAACTTAGCGAAAGGAAAGCACGAGAGAGAGAGAGAGAGAGAGATGGTTTTAAACTCATCAAAGGTGACGTGCTTGCCAAAAGTAAAACCACGTTGCTCACTGACATAATAAGATAAAAGCATAAATCCTATAAAAATAATTGCTATTGACAACTACTTTTCTTTCATTGGTCTGAAATTTAAAGGACAAAAAGGAAATAAAAAGCCAAAACAAGGCTAAATGTTGAGCAATAAGTAAACGAAAAGTGAGTATTAGTTAAGAAAGTTTATAAAGTGAGATATAAGTAGTAAAAAAATGAAGTGTGTTAGTTTTCTATAAATGTTTCATCACATGTGCAATCATTTTTGTTGTTGCAGTAATATTCTTATTAATAAGCACTACAGAAATAAAACAAAGCGATGTACAATAATATTAAAACTAAAGTTTCATTATAATTAAAATTTATTTCTTAAATTATCTCTTTTTTTTAAGTTGTGAATTCAATTTTTAGAAGAGCTTTTTTAAAAAAATATATTCTTATAAAGTTAACGTTAATGTTTGTTGTGAAACATTCCAGAAGTTAATTTAGCCGGCAAATGCATATGTCAAAAATGGCATAAGTTTTGTATTTGTGTTGCTAAAATTTACATAAACATTTAAATATATTCCCGACAAGATAATTTGCAATTCAAAAAGATGGTCACACACATCATTGTGTTTTTTCATTTTTGGACAACTTAATTTTTTTTGCTAATACATAATTTAAATTTCATACATCTATATTCTTAATTTTATTGTTTATACAGCTTTGTATTATAAATTCTGTTTTTCGTTACATTGGTTGAATATATAATAATGTACTTTTTTTAAAATTGTTTGCCTGAGCTCAAATTTATGTCCTTTGGCTTACATAAATAAGGTTATATTTATATTTGCATTGAATTTAAATATGTCTGCAATTCTGAAAAAAAATTTAATGTAGTTCAATTTAAATTGATTTTGATTCTATAAATATTTTTTTTCTTTTTGATTCTAAAAAATGTAGTTAACTCTAAAAGTAGCATCTTTAAAAAGAATTCATAATTTTTGATTTTTTTTTTAAATTTTAAATTTAAGATATTAGTTTTATAGCTGACTTTCAAGTATAAAAAGTATATTGAAATCATACATTTTTCAAAGGAGAATTTCAAACATAAATATCACCAGATGTTAATCTTTTTCTTTTCTTGAAAATAAATTAAAACTTTCTTTAGTTTCTAATATTATAATAGTTTGAACTAAGATAATGTTCCTTTCTTGTATTCTAATAATGAAACATTGACAGACTTTTCCCCCTGTACAAGCATACAAAGTTTGGTAACAATTACAATGTTGGAAAAAAAAGACGAACTAAGATCTCCAATGAATGACATCATTCAGAATATTAAAAAAAATCCAACTAAAAATGAATCTTACATTTTAGAATATTAAGAAAACAGAAATCGATATTCCCAAAATTGTTTGCAGTTCTTGGCCTGTAAATGCCAAGAATAAGAATAATTTTGACAATGCTTTCTATTTGAGAATTATTAAACTTTTCACTAAATTCTATTTCAAATTTGCAGATTCTTTGAATACGAAAGTTCGATGCTGATTAAAAGAAATACCTAAAGCGTCGCCATTTTCAATTATTCCGCTTTACTAAACAATTTTGTAGAAGTTCGAAAATATATCACTTTAATTTCAATATGTTCTCTTAAAATGAAACTATTAAGTGCAGCCATTCGGATATTTATCTTTCTTTTAACTCTAGAATCAAAATTAGAAGTCAGAATATTGGGCCATTGTTTTGCAATTTGCAATTCACTGTCGTGCAATTTATATTCTAAAAATGGGAATCTTCTAAACATTTATGCGCGACGAATTTGTTTTTTTTTTTCTTTTTCAAATAAAATGTTCTCGTATAAATGCTCAAAATAAACTGAAGTAATATTTTAGAATTTTATAGAACCGTATTTATTGAATGTAGGATGGATTTTGTTACTTTTTATTTTTTAAAAGTATAATATATTCCGCCTTTGTTCGAAATTGCTGTGTGTTGATTAAATGTGAAATTGTGTGACCAAATTATTTTAAAATACTTCGATTAAAAATCTTTTGAAAACACCGTTATATTGCAAACTCAGTTTAAATATGGACTATTTTAATAATTTTTAATATTAATTACATGTTGCTAAAATGAAACAATGTAAATGCTACAGTGGAAACTTGGCAACTATTTATTTTCAAACGATTCTCAAAAGGTGTTTTGAGATATTTTTAAGGAATACAATCATTATATAAGTATGATATATAATTAGTTCTTTATTCAAGCTAAAATAGTTATATATATGTATGTGTGTGAGTGGTCGACAACAATAAATACGATTACTGAGCTTAAGTATTTAATTAATATAAGAAGGAAATATTTACACAGTTAAAATCAAAATATACAATAAAGATCAAATTAAAAGTTTCTAATTAAAATTACAACAATACATCCGAAAATAATAGGAAAGTCTCTCGCCATACGCCAGCGTCTTCGTCTCCCGCTCTTCGTCCGTCTAGCAACTGACTGGCTGCTTGCTACCACAGACGTCTGCAGATGGTGCTAGTTGGCCCGGAACGTTTATCGAGCACCAGCCGTCCTGGATTTGTCTGGTCCTCCAGATGACACTGCAAATATATAAAAAACAAAACAACTAAAAATCGAAACATTACAGAGTTCTGAAAAAAGAAACGTTTATGTTATTAGAGTTCAGGCGTCGTGCTGCATGGTTTCAGGTATTCAGTACATGGCGTCGTACCTTTGGGTCCTTTGTGGTCACCTTCTTAGATAACGTCATAGGTGTTTCCTCCTTTGTCTAATGATTCTATAGAGTCCTAGATACTTCTTCTTTAGTTTAGCTGTGATCCAAACTGTATAATTCTAAGGGTTAACTCTAAAATATGAGTAAACATAAGCATGTACTGATTATCATTTATATATTTCACCATTGTAAAATATACTAACTTATTATAAAATTTTTTTGAAGATGCTCATAAATGATTAAATTTTCGCATTTTCATAAATTTGTTTACACATAGAGCAATTCTTACTTTTAATTAAAAACAACTCATACTTTATAAGCTATTAGAATAAACAATATTATAACCAGAAGTATCAAATATTCCTCGTGGCCTGGAAAAGAGAATAGTTTGAAAAGTTGCGTTTACGCATTTTTGGTTTTGTAATGAGTTAAAACAATATCTCAATATAATAATAGCGCCTATTTTATCTCTTAAGAATTTATATGGTATTACTTGAACGCGAGTGTATTTGTTTTAGATAAATTGCCCAAGTTCTTAAGTTCATAATTGAATCCTAATATTTTTTTTCGTTTATATTAAGCATATCGAATACATATTCTTAAACATTAAAGGGAAAAATAATATACTCATTATTAGTTATGGAATGTATTTTTAATTTTAAAAATAAAAAAAATATGTTTATGTTGGAAATAGCCTTAATGTCTACTTTTCCCTATAGTATAGTTGTTTTGGTTGCGTCTTGGTTTATTTTCCGCCCAACCTTTAATTGTAAAATTTACTACTATGTATAGTGTAAACTTTTGTGAGGACATTACCTTAATATTTACAGGATTCTTATTATATTATAATACTTATTCTGTTAATTAAAGCAGAATTACTAATAAAACTTTATTTATTGTGGAAAAAGTTCACTTATTTGTATCATATAAGTATCGTTCTTAAATACACAGTCAGGTCATGATATTACGACCACAGTGTTGGTTAATGTAATCACAGGTGGGATCATAAGTAATATTGATAAACCTGATTGTTGCAAGGTATGCAAAAGAGTTTTCACTGACATTTGTTCGTAATAAAACAATTGCCATAATGGGTTAATCCCACGATTTAATAAATTTTGAAAAAGGTATGACCATTGGGTACCGAGAACGTCGCACAAGCATTTCGAAAACTCGAGCTGTTCGCGTAGCGCCGTAGTGAATATGTACAATTCTTGAAGAATGATCAGACTGCGACTTCTAAGTTTGAAAACTGTGGGGCACTCTGACCGTTAATGATAGAACAGAGCATCGCTTTCTACTCCTGGTTTAGAGGGCTCAACGCGGCACCATTCATACACTGATTGCCCACATGAATCAGCTATGAACAAGGAAGCTATCAAGGTCAACTATGCTACACTTCATTGCGTATGGACCATCGCTGCACACGTCTAATTCCTCTTGATAAACATATATATACCAAGAAAGCTTGTGGATTTGGATTACAGTACAAAGATTGGATCCTCGAACAAGTTACCTTTCAATTGAGTCTTACGTTTTGTATTCCATAGTATCAATGGGTGCTGGTATATTTTCTTGAGAGAGATTAGAAAATAGATTTCTAGGCATCAGTGTTGACCGTTGATACATGTTCAATGTTGATATATATATATATATATATATATATATGCATGCTTTGGATTTATTAGTTACTATGGAAGTTATTTTCAATACCTATGCATACTTATCTGTCGTTGCTGATCAGGTGCATCTCTTTATATCCTTCGAATTATGGCTTCATTTAGTTAGATAATGCCATATGCTATGTAGCTACATATATCGCGTATGGTTCAAGGAGCATGAGGTGGAGCTCGAGTTACTCCCTTGGCCTCCAAGCTACCCAGATTTAATCCCAATTAGACATCTAGATGAGCACGTCAGACAGCAAGACCATTCACCTCAGAAATTTCCTCAGTAACATGATGCTCTGTTGTTCTCATGGTTACAGATTCCTGTCGCCGTCTTCCAAGCACTCATTGAGGTCATGTCATTTCTCATAATTGCTGTTTTATCTGTAAGAGGAGACTATTTCGGATATTAGGTGGATGGACATAATATTACGACTCGACCATGTATATTGCCTTCTAAATATGGATCAACTAATTTAGGAAAAAATATTTCACTTTCATTGATTAGTTGATTTAAGAAGAAATTTTTGAATAAGACTGTGTTAGAATAAGTCAAAGCTCTTTATACCGGACTTGGGTTTGAAGTAAAAAAATTTCGGCATGTAAAAATTTCAATAAATAGATTTTGCAGAGTTTTCATTCTTTTCTTATTAAAGATAGACACGTATAGTTTATTTTTAGAGATAGAGGATTAAGGCATTACATTATAAGAAAATTTATTTTGAAGATGTATGAATATATATGCAATTTACAAATTTGCTTACAATGTAGAATATTCAGTCGCTTCATCATTAATAACCAGTCCATTAATAGGTATGTTCTTGTACCACGTTTATCTATTTTAATACTGCTTCATAGATTTTGGCCCATTTTGAGGCTTTTTAAATCGTTTTCGATCTACTCCAACACTTTCTAAGACTTTAGTATTCGAAACACGATTGCTAAAAATTGTTGATACCGGATTTGTGTTCGTCGAAACTTCCTACTTTATTTTTCATCTAACTTCCTAGACCTTTAATTAAATCAAACTTCTTTTTCACACTTTGTGATATCTGTTGGTTCAAGTTCACTACAAGAAATATCTAAAGCTAACCTGAATTTTAAAACCTTGTTCTAAATTTGGAAAGGGATGCGTAGAACAAAAGCTAATAATAACATATATTGCTCACTTGCAAGTGATGAATCCGACGAGGAACATCTGGACTTCAGTGAATTTCCATTGCTTTAATAATCAGTAAAATAACTTTTATCTTATTTAATTTTTATTCCTTCTTGTTGAAAAGGAAGAATTAAATACGATAAAAGTTGACCAGAAATTCATCTTCTTTTAATTAAATGATTTGTATAAAACTAATAAATTTCGAGATTAAAACATTTCTAATTAATCAACTAGAACCAATAGATCTAATCGCATAGTAATTAGTGAGAAGAGGCTAAAACCAAAGATGACATTAGAGAATAAGAATTAAGAGCAACGACACAATAATGAAAAGATTATCATTTGGAGCTTCATTAAATTTATTGAATTAACACGTTTAAGTTAACATTTACTTACCTGGAGGAAGATGACAGTAATGTTCCAATCATGGAAGTTTAATCGTGTACATAAAACTTAAAGAAATTTAATGTTAAATGTTTTTATGACTCGTGAGTGTAACATGTCTGTATTTAAATAAATGTGAATTTTAGGAATGTCAATGAGCCAAAATCTTGCGATAAGTGTGCCACCAGGAGGGTTGAAGGGCAACCACAAAGAGGGAGAAATCCCTCTTTCTTCCTAAAATATCGATCCATACTTCTAAAGATTAAACGTTCTGTAACCCTCTCTTCCTTTCACGAATTGGATCAAAAGGTCCAATAGGTACTATCCCAAATTAGAAACCTTTGTTTCATGATGCGTGGGAACCCCATATCATCATGAGCGAAATCCACGCGCATGCGGCGGATCTTTTCAACAGCGCCAACAGAATTTAAAATTATTTATAGCTAACTGGCACGTAAAGGAATCCCTTTCGGTACAGTTGATAAGAGCATTGGAAAAAGCGACAGGACAAGTTTCCTTCGGACGCAGTCGTCGAGGGTTCGAAATACCACCGGCATCCTATGTCAATTTTACTCCATCGTCATGGGGTCAAGGAACAACATCCGCTTATGTGTTTATTCAAGACTTGAGCACTAGATTGCAGCACAGCCTCAAACTACTGGTTGCACGCGCCCCTGAAGCAGAAACTTGCCTCTGGGTATCTAATTAACATAACCGCACATAAATCACAACTAGTGGTATACCGGCTACGAAACACGCATCAGAAAGGCCCTCCACCTCAACTAGAGACAATCGTCGATGTCAAATGGAAACTGCCCCCAAACGAAACTCAATACAACAGAGCGAGGGCGTATATCAATTGCAGTAATGGCTGGAAAAGTAACTTTCCCTATAAATTTTGTTCAGAATGTTCTTTTTCGTATTATTACTAGATGATACTGGAAGGGGATTGTACGTCATTTCTTTTCAACAACGTCGTCTCTCTTCAACAAGAAGTGAAGATACCTTAATAACTGCAACGAGGAAGAATCCCATTTGGTCTTGTTGCTAAAACTCCAGCAAAAAGTGACATGGTAAGTTTTCTGCGGGTCGAAAGATTGAAGGTTCGAAAAGCCACTGACACTCAAAGTCAACCGACCGACCTCCTCCCCTACGGAGTAGAAAATACCATCCACTGAAAGCACTTTTTACTGTAATAGGTAAACATTATTGTTTAATATGAAGATTTGTGTTCCGTATACAATTTTTTTATACACAGAAAATGTTTTTATAGGAATAATTCGAGGTACCAGAAGTAAGTACAAAACCGGAAATTTCGATAAATGGGAGTTTGACTATATTTACTGTTTCAGACTTGTACTTAATCAATCAAATGAACACTGAAAATGCCCATGCTGTATGTGAGATACATGGCAATGTTTTGAGTTTTATTTTCGAACATAATTTTCAAAGTTTGTATTAGTTTATACATATGTTTTCCCGCATTCTTACTTTTAAACTACTCTTGATGAGGTATATTCGTACTCTGAGGATTTCTCAAATGAAAAGTTTGAAGAGTTCCGTTTGTTTTGAAGAAAATTATCAAACTGCTTTGTTATTCCATTGTAATAATTTAATCTTTAATTTAAGAACATAATATTTTAAATGTTTTTAAGCACAAATCACTAGCTTGTAGCTATGTCATTTTGATTATTTATTGAATATTATCTTCATAAACATTTAAATTTTAGGTACTAATGATATTTAATCAACAAAATAATTGGAGAGATATTTTTCTGAAAGGTTGTAAGACTGTTACATTTTCATGCTGTCTCTTTGTTACTTTAACGCTTTTTGATTTTTTTCACTTCAAATTTTCATAAAATGTATATTATATAATGAAAAAAAAAAAAAAAAAAAACTTTTAACATGCGAATTTTAAAGATCACACATTGTTATAAAATAAATATACGACAGCAAATAACTATAAGCAATTTTTATGAATTAATAAAAATGTTTTTTTAAGAAAACTTTATCATATTTATATTATTATACATACATAATTTAATCTTAATTTAGTATTTCTAATCCTACAGCTTCTGTCGTGAGATGTCTTGTTAATGAGAAAATGAAATGTTGGGAACAAATTGTTATCTATGAAACATCTTAATCAAACTCATGTTATTTGAGATGGCATTTTACCGGATATTATGTTGCTTCCAAAGTCTTTGATGCCCATATCTTACAATTAATCCTCCCGTGTCTAGACAATACAATGTAATTTACTCTCTACCAAGACATAAGTAATAGATTTATTGATTTAGAATTGAGAAACGCAGCAAATTAGGTTAAGATATATCTCTATCTTGTAAACAGACAAAGAGAGATAGTTATTCTTCAATATATTTAATATAGTTGAATGTCGTCTCGTTGGAAGATAATACTGAAATATATCTGCCTGTATACATGTATCTAAAGTGTAATCAAATTACGTTGATTTGGGAAAATTAAATATTGGAAATGCTATATAGTAGTTTTTCCAAGAATGAGTTAAAGCCAATGAAGTAATTTTTTTTCAATAGTATAATTTAAGCGATATTGGTTTTAGTTAATGTAATATACCTCTGAACTCTCCCTTTCTCCCTTGATTCCTAACGGTTTTCATACTGGCAACGATAAAGAATTTTATTGTGTTATAAATATTTCTACTTTGAAGCTAATATATTATATATATTTTAAGGCTTTCGAACTTTTAATACTTTATCAAGAATCACTGTAAAGGAAAACAAATCATGAAAATTATTTAGGTGTACAGTAAGAGCGTGTTAGATGGAGTCAATTCTTCTTGTGCTCCTGTTTTTGTATTACTATCATCAAGCAATAATTCAAGTAATTGCAAACTGTTATTTAATGCTTTCAAGTAATTTCTCTCTTGTTTTTGGAGGACGATGCGATTTCATTGTTATAAAATCATTGTTTTATTGCTTTTGAAGGTTCAAGACGTTTACAAGGGTTTCAAATTAATGTTTCAATGGTTTCAAGCAATGTATCAATGACCCCACATGCCAATGGGAAACTTGTATGAATATAAAAGTAAAAAAAATTGAATTAGATTAATATCATACAATGGATGGTTTATACGTGTGAACCTCGCAAGTCTAAGCCACAAACAGATAAAATAGAGGACATCGTAGCTTTGGTATCTCACCGATGGCATGAAGAATTATATACCTGATTGCATAAATTAAATTTTCAACGGTTCTCGTTGTTCCAAACAAAGCATTTTGGATGAATCGGATCTAGACTCAATGCATTCCAAGCGACGTTTTGCTAAACAGGTTGCCACATCAGAAAATTGTTGACTCGAAATTTTTTAGTGTTTTGACAAAGAACATATTCTTGTGGCAACAGTCGTTGTTAAATGAATAAATATCTACTTTAAAGGTATATTAGCTTGTAAAAGTGTACGTGAAGGTAAAAATTATCTTAAATTATTTACGGGTAAATGTATGGAATGAATAGAGAACTACGGAATCAATAGAAAATTAAGGAATGGACAGAAATTTAGAAGAAATGAATGAATAGAAATTTAAAAGAAATGAATGAATCGAAATTTAAAATGAACAGAAAATTAAATTTTTCTTAACTAACTTAATTCTTATTGCATTATTTTTATTTGCCTGCTAACAGAATAAAAAAAAAACCCTCACTTGTTTATTAAAAATTCGCTCTAAAACTTAATTTCCCTTTAAATATAAACAAATTACGATATTAAAAATTGGCTGTAAATGACCTTCAGGTGAACTTCTATACCAATGAACAGAAAGTTTAACTCTTCATAAAAGTTATATCTAGATATATATTACATTCCTTTTGAATGGTCTCATAAATTATATATTAATTTTACTAACATGATGCTGATTCTTATTAAACATCACTCCTGTAAATGTTCAATTTTGCACCGAAGTCTCTCAGTTTATTGTAATTATTGACTTTTTCTCTGAAAGTGACTATCATTGTTCCAAGAAAGCTAAGTGATTGTTAAAGCTTCAGAAGAAAAATTAACATATAAATTTTAAGAAAAGATTTGTAATTTCCTGTATTAAAAAATGTTTACGTCATTTCCTTTTCTTTTAACATACAAATAAGTAGCGATTATCACGAATTTCTTTCTCCAAAAAGTTACGAATAAATAATAAATCTATGAAGGCTAAATAGTCGTGTTACTTCATTTTCGTTCTAATCAGGAGTATTAAATATTCATTACTTTGAAAGTGAGAAACTGAATCGATATAAAAATGAAACATTTCTCTTCAAAATAAAATATTTACAGAGGATTATTTTGAAATTTTTATATTAACTATTCTTTGCCTTTTCACCCAGAAATTAATTTTCCAGTTGAAAGTTTGTTCTATGTGTTTTATTTTTAAATACTAGATACTATCATTTAACTTAAGAATTTTAAGACTTTCAATTTTGAGCGCTAATTGAATATCAATAAAAATACTATTGCTACGTTTAT
This sequence comes from Nephila pilipes, assembly GCA_019974015.1. Classification (NCBI taxonomy): domain Eukaryota; kingdom Metazoa; phylum Arthropoda; class Arachnida; order Araneae; family Nephilidae; genus Nephila; species Nephila pilipes. The sequence goes on from BMAW01034015.1 coordinate 1,042,715, forward strand.
GTTATTTGTAGCTATGTTCCTGTGTTTGAGAAACGAATACACATTACCTGCTCTAGAAGCAATGGAATTTTCATTTCCCATTCCATTATTAGAAACGGAAGATGTGAATGGAATACTCACTATAGATTTACCCATTGATAATTTTTTAGAGAAGTCGATGAGTATGATACCCATTGCTTCCCCCAAAATCTTCGCCGAAACTTTTCCTGTTGATGAGACCATCTTTGCTTTCTTTGAAGTAGATTAACCAGAAGCAAACCTTGATTTATATTGCCTTTGTTTTCTGGTGTAAAATTATGAATCCATGTCTCACCATCGGTGACAACACGACTCTAAATGACGGCGCAGCAATCAAAAGTAACCTATGAATCAATGTCACATTTGTTTTGATGTCGTATGATTGATGGAAGCTCACAATAGTTGAATTCAACTTGTCTCCGTAATGCCCTCTGTCATAAAAAACAGGTAATTTCAGAACCAATTATAAGATAATACACTCATTGTCATAAAAATTTGTGCCCTCAAGAAGTAAGAGTGGGATTATTACAAAACTTGGCATGAAGTTACGTGTTAGGTTGATATGTAAATGATTAGAAATGCAGCATGATTGCGCGTTGCGTAATCTACCAAAGGGCGTTGAACTACGTTTTCCTTGGATTATAAAACAGGTAGGTAGAGCTTGTTTGCGTGTATTTAATCTGTTGCAAAGAGACGCTTTTTAAAAGATACCATTACACCACCATCGGAGACAATATGATCAGCTGCTAGAGTTCGAGAGGGGAAGAATCATTGGGATGAGGGAAACCGAGTGGTCAGCTCGATGACTAGCTTCCACCTAGGCCGTTCTGAATTTACTGTGAGGAGGTGTTGGGACCAGTGTACAAGAGAGAGGTGTGTTACCCAGCGACCAGGATTAAGACGCCTTCGACAGACCAATAATTGATAGACCATTCCCTCACACGACACGCACGCATATGGGCAACTATCTCATAGTCCATCATACATACATAGGCAGCACTTTCACTTTGGGTCTCTCTGTCAGTCCGCACCATCGCAAGGCGCCTGGTTGAAGGACAGTTGCTATCTCAGCGCCCATTATGTGTATTGCCATTGGCATCCACTCACCGCTGGAGTGGTGTCGCACTCGAAGGAATTGGACTACAACCGAATGGAATCAGGTTGTCTTTCGAGACGAATCCAGATTCAATTTGGGCAGTGATTACAATCGTGTGGAGAGGCCCCGTGGTGAACGACTTAATCCTGCCTTCGCTGTACAGCGGCACACCTTTCCCACAACTGGAGTGATGGTATGGGGTGCCATCGCATATTACACACAGTCACCCCTAATATTTATCCACAGTATCATGACAGCACAGAGGTTCGTTCATGATATTATTTAGCCACATGCGTTGCCACTTATGGCAGGGTTTCCATTAGCTATTTTTCAACAGGACAATACTCGCCTATACACTGCAAGGGTTTCACAGGATTGCCTCCACTACCTTTCTATCCTTTCTGACCTGCTCAATACCTATATTAGTCACCAATCAAGCATATTTTGTATCTTTTAGGATGGCAAGTTAGACAGCCTACGAGCATGGTCGAATTAAAGGTGTGTTTGCAGCAACTATGGAACGATATGTCGCAGGACATCATATGGGACATGTATGCCTTAATGTCCGACCATATCGCATTTATGCTAGAGGTGGCCCCATAGGGTAATGAAACCTCCATTTAATTGAATTGTTTCCTACAATTAATGATCATTTTGTTCTGATTTTGTAATCCCTAAATTACAATCAATGTTGTACCTAAGTATGTGAAACTTCGTTTTATTCTTACAGTCCTTTCTTGGTGAGCAAATGTTAATGCAATGAGTGTGCTATAATGTAGTTTATAATTAATGTTTTGAGTATCTTAACAGAAGAACAGTTAATTTATATTTTGTCAATTATTCAAAATTGATAATGCTGTTTGACTAAAATTTGTAATATTATCATGCTTACGTGTTAGATTGTGACCTCAGTAGCCGAGTGATCGTGGTTTGTCAAGCCTTGTTTTCGATACCCAGTTTCTTTCAAGACCTCGTATAATGGGATTGTTGCACTTCAAATCTGTCAGGACTCAAAGTCCTCATATAGGTATAGAGTAGAAAGTAGAAGAGTGAGATGTCAGCTCAGGTGTCGTCCTCGTACTTAACCATGGCTAAAAATTACAAAAGTTTCTCCAATAATCTTCGTGTTGCTTCTAGTGTCACGTAAATAAAACCAATCAATTGATTCTAAGTGCAACAAAAATAAATTATCAATCAATAAATTCATTCATGATGAATTATGATATTAATCTAAATCAGCATTGTGCGTGTGTGTGCATAATGATGTGTAGTATTAGTTTCTTTTGAAAAAAATTTTTCGTGTTCAATGAAAATATGGTTAAATGGGGCAGTATATGTTTCTCGGATTTCAATTTTATTCTTCAAATTGTTAACTCAAAAAATTCATATAATAGACCTTAATTAATAGCTTGTTTCGTTAGTACATATAGATGCAAATCGTACACAATAATATCGCCTAGTTCTTACGAAGGAATCGAAATACTAAAGAGGTAAAGAGCATCAATAAAAATATGAAACAGAAACTGTGTAGATATTATTTATGTTTTTATTGTTTTCAGAAGTTAATTGTTCATTAAAATGAATTCGTGTTTTTTAAATGCCAAAAATTTAGAATGTTTGCTATTTCTTATGTCCTCCCATTCTCCTGTATATCTCGTACGGGTTTTAAGTTTTGAAACTAATAAACATTCATTCATAACTTCACTATCTCTTCTTATTTAAACATATAGCACCCACAATTATATAACTCTTCGAATCTCAATTAGTTACATCAGAACTAACCACAAGTTACGCATATTCTGAAATTAATTAATATTACCTCTATTATAATAACTGTACGATATATTTTTAATTTATACGAGTTGATCAGCATAGAGACACATCCTTCTAATCTTTCATACATTGACAAATTCGTTGTTGAATTCAATTACAACCTAAGATACTTTTCATAGTATAACATGAGCTATGTCAAAGATACAAACACTGCATCAAACTCAACACATTACTATACGACGATTCTGTGAGAATTTTCAAAATTCGATATTAACTTTGTCTTCGCAACAATGAACATCGAAGGCCCCAACAATGCTCGTTACAGAACCAACAACTTTATTACTAAGAAAAGAGCCATGCTTATGGGAAAAGCATGTCACAGGAAACTCAGCCTCGAGGAAAGACATTTTTGATAAGAATCCTGTCAACATACCCACCCGTGATGCTGCCACAGAAATATTCAAATTATGGACAAAAGAAACAGGCACAATTAGACTTCTCCCAGTCGATATCTAAAACACCTCCAGTTCTGCATCTACCGTGAAAAGCGAAGGATATCTCTATGTGCCGAACAATAACCAATTACTTCTTTCATCTAAATTATACGAGAGAAGTATCGAACTGTCCCAAGCGATAATTAAGTCCTCCCATATCAACATGCAAATTCTCTCTTACTGTGTTTCTCCCTCCCTCTATCAAATATTTGAGTCTTGGAGAAGGCCTAGCAATAAATGCCTAACAACCTTTCGGAAGGTTACAACTTCGTTAGCGGATTGTGAAGTGCTTGTAGGGAGGAATAGGCAGTGTTCTGATGTCTCTCCCCCCTCACAGGATCCCTAGGGCAGATTCGTTTCTCTCCTACTAATTAAATCGCTCGTGAGAAGCACCGCTGCTTATTCGGAGATTATGTTTTCGGTTTTGTTATTTACAATGGTCGACGAGTTCTAATTCGTGGAACGTTACTGAAGATGGATGCTTTTTCGAGAACAATGGTTGTTCCATTTTTGAAAAAATCTCTTTCAATCGTGAGCTGGAAAGCTTTTAGTATATATGCAGTGATAAAATATTTTTTTTTTAGTTGTTTACCTTCCATTTTCTTTCAAGGAATTCGTTATTCGTATATTTATAATTTCATTTTTCCCCATGTCCTTTCTTATGTAAATTTGATCTTCCCACTTACCGATTGGGAGCTTTTTTTTCTAAATCAGAGCAATAAACGTGACGTAAATATTTATTTTGCAGTTTATTTTTCTCTGCCGTTAAGAATTCATTTCTGATACAATTTGTTTTCTTTGCTTTTTTTTTATATTTAAATTCGATAGTTTGTTGACGCTGGATTCGTACCTGTTTTTACAAACTCACATTATTTTAAATCGTTCGTCTTTTCCTCTTCTTTGTAAAAAATCATTTTATTTTCAGCTTATTTAAATAAATAATTTTCCAATTTCTTCTCTTCTACAACAAAAACAATGGTAAAAAATTGCAGTAAACTGTTCTATGCAAATTTGTACGAAGAATAGATTTAGCTATCAAAAGTGTTGACTTTTTAAAAATAACTGTTAAATTATTCAATCAAACATTAAAATTAAAGCAAACGATAAAATTATCAAATTATTCAATTAAATATAAGAATTAAGGCAAATGATAAAATTATTGAAGTGGTCTTTCAGATATTGAAATTGAAACAAATGATAAATTGAAAAATTGAATATATTTGGAGTTAGATGTGATTATTGTTTGCATAAAATGAAAATAAATGCCGTACATTTCACGTTTTAAAAAGAATGGTTGAGAGACCAATTTATATTATCTAAGACAGTAGCCCCTTTGGTGGCTCTTAAGCTAAAAAGAAACTTTTGTGATGTTAACTAAGAAAATTTTATATTAATAAAGCCCTGAAACATTTACTATCAATGCTACTCGTATATGCTTATAAGGAGAAAAAAATATTTTTGGAAAATTCTCTTTTTTCACAATGTAGAATTGAAGAATATTAGTTATAAAGTATCAGGAAAAAAAAATACTAATAACTTCAAAAATACATGTTTCTTGTAAAAAATTATGAGCATATATAGTGTCTTAATAGTACAGTTGAAATGTCTTTTGTAAGTTTATTATTGCTGTTAAAACACACGCTCACGCACGCACGCTCACGCACGCACGCACGCACACGCACGCACGCACAAACACACACACACTACCTCGTGTGTATGTGTTATGAATCGAAGTTCTGCTTGTTAACGAAATTTTATTCCGTTACTTTAATGAAATTCGGTTTACAAAGCATCTAATATGACATTTTTTCATAATAAGGAAATGTTTAATTAATTCATTCGCTTATATTTTCAGGAAAATTGTATATGGCTTACGTGTATATCTCTCTTATTTATAGTTAAAAACATACAAAAGAAAAATCCTAAGGTCTTATATTTTTAAGAGAGATATTTGCTTTGTTAAAACTGAATAAAATTTTAAATTCAATGAATGCATTTTTAGATATTTGAATATTAGAATTTTAATACGGTTTTGATTATTGTTTCTAATTTTCATTGAATTGTAAAATCTTTATGTTCAACATTATGATACGCATTTTTGGTCGACTGAAATGAAACTTTAATATTTTCTTAGAAAAATATCAATTACATGTATTGATGTAGAGTTTTTAGTTAAGATCACTGAAAACTCTATGTACAGCGCGCTTTAGTTAGCTAAACCCCCTGTAGATGGCGTCCTCTATATCACTTATGCTCCAATAAAAAAAATTCTAACTTTCTTGTAAAAAGGTAATTTTACTATAGAAAAAACGTAAGGGTGGAATGATTAAAATGTATGGCTAATAATTTTATTTATCTTCATGTTTCATGTTATATGTTGTATTTATCGTGTATGCTTAGCGGTCATTCGTAGAATCCAAAAGTACTGTTGAATCTAAAGATATATAAATTCCAGAAGTACTATAAAGCAAATACTCATCTGTTTTATTGATAAATTCTAAGCATAATTTTACGCAGAAATTTTAATATTAAGGTATGAATATATATTACTTTAATGTGAATGACGAATATTTCAGTTTGAAATTATAGTTGTTTTGTATTAATGAACGTTTTTTAAAGCATGGAAAGTAGACATAGAGATCTTACTCACAGTTGAAATAGCAGTTAAAAGTGTTCTATCGTAAAGCTTATTTTTTGTTTTGTTTTTCATGGATTTTTACTGATAGCAATCAAAATGTGAGAAAAGCGGTTCTTTTTCTTTTTCTCTTTTTCTTGTAGAGAAAGAACGTGTAAACTCTTAGCTTGATCGTTTTGGAATGAATAAAAATGTAAGTATCCCATCTAAACATACGTTAAAACTTGTTAAACGTTGTTAATGAAAGTAAAATGCGGTTACTAGTTACAATGTAATTATTTTTCTAGCAAATTAATATTGTTTTCAAAATATAATTGTCTTAATGTTTTTATGGCTTGAAGAATTTTTAAATTAACGTATTTGCATACAGAATTGTGGGTATTTTGTTAAGTACACATTACGTTTTAGAAATATTTTTAAAACGTCTTTTAATGAACTTATTGTGTTGCTTTTTTATTTCTTTTTTCTATATTTAGAAAAAAATAATTTTTCTTATATTGTCTGTTTGAAATTGTTGTTTCAGTTTTATTACTTAAGTATGATTAGTAATTCACATTAATACTGGAACAGAATTCTGCTGAGCTAATGTTTCTTTGATAATAATTGATATGATAATGAGAAGGTCATTGATTAGTCAAGGAAATATTAACATAGCTCTCTCTCTCTCTCTCTCTCTATATATATATATATATATATATATATATGTGTGTGTGTGTGTGTGTTTTCAGAAAAATTACTGTCGTGGATGAAGAATGATAAAATCAGGTGTATTTTGCTTTACAATTATATAAAGTGCAGTATTGAAGCTTATTATAATTTTAAATGTTTAAAATAATGATGAATAATTTATACAGTGATTTACAGAATTTGTTAAAAATAGTACGATTTTAAAGTCAGTATAGGTATGAGTATAATTTTATTTGGTTTATTGTGAGTAAATTTAAAACCACCATCAAGTCAGTTCCATGTAAAGGCAATAAAGTTGGCCTTTTAGAGTTGGCAGATAGTATTGGGTTACTGGAGGGGCTCATCTCAAAGTGACAGAGATCAGGATTTTAACCATGAAGAGTCAAATTTTCATTGACGATCAAGGATTTAGTTAAAAGTCAGTTAGATTTCTTTATTGAAGATTAGCTTGGAAAGGAAGGGAAAAAAAGTCTCACTAGAGAATTTTGGCTGGGAAAGCTTAGATTACAGAGTTAGGATCGCAGGAAGTGATGGGATCTTCTGAGAAAATTTACCTGATCTCTGTCAGACAAAGATCTTAAAATATCTTGTCTGATGTCTTAAATCTGAGGTCGAGGTTATACATTAATTTTTGACGCTGAGTGGCAGATAAAAATCTTGAAAGAGCCAGAGTATACGTGACTCATTTAGTAAGAGTTTTACCCAATAGCGTTGCTAAGTTGGTGGTTAGAGAAGACGAATTTCCAGATTATGCATATATCCGGAGGATATTATTCAAAAGGTTTAGACTGGTGATCGAAGTATTTAGAAAATTATTCTTTCAGCTCTGTAAGAGCCGAAACTATGCATGGAAAGATTTTTACTTTATACAAAAAAAATTACTTGGAACGGAGATAAAATGAACTCGGTGTATTAAATATAAAACAGTTGCAAAACTTGACTATCTCAGACCAGATGCAGAATTGGTATTCTCTTGAGTGTAGAAACCATTATTTGGATGCGAGGGAAAAATCGATTATACCTGTTGACCTTTTTGAACAAACTTGATGTCATGAAAGAACTTGAATATCCTCACCGGAGTGAGCAGAAAAAGGTCACCAAATCAATGGATGCGCCGACACATAAGAGTTTTTAATTTGATAAGAAAAAGCCAAAGTCAGGTCCTTAAGAGTTTGCAAAGGATTAAAAGCCTTCTTTAAAATGTTATAGATTCGGTAAGTCAGGTGTTAGCAAAGCTAAGTGTCCTGTTCGTTCCTCTGTGAAGACAGAAGTAACGTCAAACAGTATAATAGCCTACTCAGTATCGTCCATGAACCCTTCATTTATAATAATTGGCATATCAATCTGATCTGTGGATAATAGAAAGAGAAATATGCCGACTAAGGTTTCTCACATACTATTACTGTAGAAAGGATTCACAAAGTGTTACAGAAACTCTGTTTACCAATGAAGAAGATAACGGTAACGAAAATGATTTCTTGTTGATCGCTATAAAACAAGGGCAGTGGATGGAATAGAGAACATGAAAAGTTTACGGAGTTAATTATCCTTCCATAAACATAACAAGGAAATGGAACTCTTCTTGAAATAGAAAGAATTTGAAGGTGTTCTTCATATGAAGGACAGATGTTGGTTGTATTGGGATAACCCTTGTACCAAATTTTCATTTAGAAAGGTGGAGCCAATGTTCCATATCCCCGTGAAAAGAGTGATATCGAAATCAATTCTTGTTCTTTGTGGAAAGAAGAAGGAAAGGCCTTGGGTCACGGTTCAAGGAAACAGTTGAATTATTTCTTCAACATGTTTGATAAAATATGTAGTCTGAGAAAGAGGCAGCTCCCTTCATAGAGCATTCATATCGACACAGGTAATCACCCACATTTAGCCGTTTTGCCTTACTGGTTGTCTCCTACTAGGAAAGAACTTTTGAAGAAAGAATTAGACGATTTAATGCAGATATCGGTGATTTTGAAAAATATGAGTCTCCATAGAATGCATCGGATGAGGTGGTACACAAGTCTGATGATCGCATATGGTTATTTATAGATTATTATTCCTTTAAATGAAGTCATAGTTACTGATTCTAATTATTTACCTAAGATAGATTATTTTCTCCACAAGGCTAAGCAGATTGATTTTGTGATCACAATAGATCTCTCTGACCTGGTTACCATCAGGTCGATGTGGAATTTTCAGATTGATAAAAGAAAACTTTCTTTGTTATCCAATGTTTTCATTTTAACAGAATGCTATTGAGTTTGAGGTATGTGCCAGCGACATTTCATCGACCAATAGATGGCTTTAAAAGTGGTATTCCTTATGTGAAAATCTTTGCATATTTGAATGATATTATTATTATGAGTATGTTTCTAACTTTCTAATATCATATGAATGATCTTAAGACAGTCTTCTACAGTCTAGAACAGTTCAAACCGCGAGTTAATTGAGAGAAGTGTAAATTCGTTTGTGAATAAGTGAAATATATGAAATATTGGATTTCTAGTAAAGGACTTGAAGTATTTCTAGTAAAAGTTGATGTTATTTTAAATATGCTAGATTTCTGTGAAGAATATGAAGCAAGTTAAAACTCTTCGTTCAATCTTGTTTATGGGATCAGGGATTTATTAAAAACTTTTTTGAGATTTCACGACCCTCAAGAAATATTACAAAGAAGACTGCAGTATTGAAATGGAATGAACCAGAGCAATTTTTGATAAATTGAAGGAAAGGCTGACTTCCCCTCCAGTCTCAAAACAAATCGATGAAACATTTCTTTTCACAATCAGAACTGATGCCAGTGGGTACACTGTCGAAGTTGATCTCTTGCAAGGGAAGGGAGAGAATGAACGTTTAGTTGAATATGCCAGCCGTCTGTTAACGCCGATTTAAAGGAATTATTCCACAACTGAACGAAAGGTTCTTGCTATGATTTGGTCTTTGAGCAAGTTCTGAGGCTATGTTGGACGATTAGAAGTAATTATCACTACTGATCACCGATCTCTGAAATGGTTGTTCTCTCAAATCACCAACAAGTAGATTAGCTCTTTAGCTGCATCCATACAACTTGAAGATAAAACATATTTTTAGGAAATCAAATATTTTAGCAGATATGCTGTCACGACCATTTAGTATGCGTGAAAATGGAAATAATTGTAAATACAAGAATGTGTGAACTTATGCTGTGAAGATTGATTTTCCTACTAGACAGCTGAGTAACTTAAGATGTGAGCAATTAAAGAATGAAGAACCTAAAAATCATTGAATGTTTTGAAGATACATCTCCTGCAAATACAGACTTTGCTAAGTAAGTGAATATTGTCATGGATATTGATAAGATAATTCCTGGATATTGTCTAAATCAAAGTATTCTATTCAGATATTCTCCTGACATTGAGGCTGAGGGTGCCTAGCTGATAATACATCTAATGAACGAGAAGCCATTCTTAAAGAGTACCATGGTGCTCTTACAGCTTCTCATAATGGAGATGAAGACTCATAATGGAGGGGAAGGTCCATATTTTGGAATCTTTTTTCGCTGCAATTGGGTGTAAATGAGGTATTATATTGCCGATTATGTCAAATTTTGTTCCGAATGTATAAGATATAGGGCTTCAAACTAAAAACCTTACAGGCTTTTGCAAACACCTGTTCCAGTGCAACGTTTTGAGAGCATATATACTGATTGTTTAGGTTCTTTCACAGAAACTGATAATAGAATGACATGGAGTTTCATAGTTGATAACTCCGCTTCTAGCTGGATTGAACTTTTCTATCTGAAAGAAGACACAGGTAAAGAATCTACTCTTACATAGTTGAACAAAGTGTTTCTCCGAAATGATTTTCTTTGTTGATTGATTTGTAACAATGGTACACAATTTGTTATCTGAGTTATGCAACAGTTGTCGTACGTCATAAATATAGACCAAAATTTAATTCCAGTGCATCATCCACTAGCGAATCTAGTAGAATGCAGGAAACGGGATTTAAAATAAATCACTTTTAGTAATTTTGGTTGAAATTCAACATCCTTTTTGTGTTGAGAAACTACGTACAATAAGGTTTTCCATGAATACAGCTAGATATGAGACCACCGGACAAACGCCTGCTTTTTTTTACCTTCGCCAGAGAAATGCGGATACCTGTCCAAAGATTTGAGATCCATCATCAATAATGATAACTATGCTCTTGAGATTACGCCTTATCTCAAAAGATTTTCACGAATTTGGCATTAGTTTAAAGAGAAAATAACGAAAGCACAATATCGATTGAAAGACTATGCAGACCTGCAACTAAAACCTACTCCTGTATACAAGCCTGGAGATTTCGAAAGAATACCGCTATATCCAGTCAATAAAACCAAAATGGGAATAAGTTCCAAATTGATGCCGAGACGAAAAATGCCCTATGTAATCGTACCGCAAAGATTTATATCATATGAGACCACCAGTTGTGATAAATCAGATAAAATCCAAGGTGTTTATCACCCCTATTCTCTCCTATAGGATCTCTCCACCGTGTTTTAATGATATGTCTCATATAAAAAATTAACTAGATTGATTTAAATTTAGATTTTTTATTTATAATTCACTGAATTAAAAGTACTTAATCTATTAGACACAATATAATTTACGCTCATGCCACTTTTTCTCTCAGGAGAGTTATCTTTCGAAACTAAATTTTAACTTTCAGGTTAGTTTTATTAACGTCGCACTGGAAGCAACCCGAAGACTATTGGCAGAATATTCCAGGAGACCGAGCTTCCTCGAAGAGTTTAGAGTTACAAACTGGCTCTTCTTGAGACAATCACCTCCACACTCAGCATTTACTGCCAAAAGAACATGAGATATTACATAATTTTGAAATAAAAAAAAAGAGTTTACAATGTATTCAAAAAGCAGAAAATTTACATAACAGGAACTAAAAAAAAAATTCTAAGAGGCGGATTTCTTCGATCTTTCTTCTTTATTAAGCATCTCATTTCTTGCAAAAATAAGATTCACAACAAGCAAATGGCACAGGAAAAAGGCGTCTACAATCTTGTGAACAAAAATGAAGTGTTAGAAAAAAAATAGGAACATATATACAAGGTTTACAATTAAAAGCACACAATATGGAATAAAGAAAATTAAAATTTTAGAAATGTAACCAAAATTTTGAAATAATTATGAAATTTGTTTGATAATTTTACGAGCCGTATGAATGCAGGATTTAAGCATGGATTGCAAATTAGGATTTTCTCATACAGACTTCAGCCAAATGGATTTCGCTTCATCAATAGGACATTTTAACTGAAAACTTTTCATGAAAGGACAAGAGAAACTTTCAAGAGAAACAAGAAAAAAAAAAGAGAGAGAGAGAGAGATATCTGATTCTTTTGTAGTGTCAACATTTCCAGCAGAGCAATAGGAACATAAATTTGTATTTTTCAAATTAAAACGATTTAAATAAGAAACGAAGGGTCCATGACCAGTTAAGAAGCGAGTGATAAAACCAGAATTCGTATAAAAACTCAGATTTGGTCTCACAATATAGGACAGATTTGACATGCATCAGCACCGGCCACATAGCGGGTATCCAGGTTTGAACCTTCGACTTGACAATAACCGCCGGCCACGAGTCCATGACCATGAGCACGAAGCTACCGCGGCAACTGTTTTAACTTTGTTTTTAACTTTCAGACGCTCATTTTTCACTTTTTTCAGTGAAATATTTTGTTTTCTGAATTGGATTTGATAAATTTTGGTCATAAACTGCTTAAATGAAAACCGGTTGCTTTTGCAATCTTTGTTCTCTCCCTCATATGAGATTTTCTCATTGTTACAGAAATTTTATAATTAGAAATAATAAACGCCTTAGCCTATTTATAATTAGTAAAGTAATTAAAGATAAAAAAAAGTTATATTTTCAGATGTCATTTTAGGAAATAATTCAGAAAACTGAGGATCGAAGTATTTCATACTTGCACCTTATTTTAATATCTGATTCTTTTGTTAGTTATTCTTTTAAAAACACATACTTTATTTTCTTTACATTCATTTAATGTGTTACGCCCTGTAAATAAAAATTGCCCATCAGTTGTTATCACTTTCACAGCTTCCTGACTATGAAAATGATCATCGACCATGATTTGTAAGAGTTACATTCAAATTTCGATTTGAATCCAGTCCGGAAGTCACAATTTGTCAATCATATTTGAAAATATACATATATTCTCGATTGCTTATTAATGTTGTTTAAAAGCAACACGAGGGATATGGCACGGATTTTCTCCTCGAAACTTTGAATCACGATTAAAGGAAGAGGTTAGCATTTGAGCTGGTGCACCTCTTTTCATACCTCCACATCACGCCAATGTTAGGACTCCGAGCTTCGAAACATTCAACACGCATCAGCCCTACTATACGGCGGATCTTTAGTAGACCAGGATTCTAACAATTCACTAAAAGAAGCAATACCTGTCATGGCCTTTCGGCTATCTATATTCTTGAGAGGTAAGCGGAAATAATGATTTAAATAAGAATTTTTGGTTACCATTTGCATCTTAAATAACCTTGTTTATAAGGCTATGAAATATTTACTACAAAATTTACGAATAAATATATAAACAAAAGAATAATATACAGAAATAACACAAACCATAGAGAAAAAAAAATTGGTTTAAAACATAAAAAACGCATTAAACCTAAGTAATTTAAAATCCATATATTTGTTTAATAATTGAACTATATAGTGGAAGAGAGAGAATTTTTTTAATAAAATAAAACCGACATTGTAAAAATATAACTGTTGCATTTTTTTTATTATTGAGCAGTGAATTCGATTTGTTTATTTACGATAGAGAAAATAATTTACGTCGCTAGAAATATTGCAAAGACTACAAAACTTAAAAGAAAGACGTATTTATTTCAAATAAAAAACATTAAAAATCACATAAAATTACGTAATACCTTTAATTATAGAAGACTTTTAAAGTTCACTGATAAAATACCTAAGGCAATTTTGGAAGCATGGTATAGACGTATTGATTATATGAAAAGCTGCTTACGTGTGACACACTTTTACGAACCGATTGCTATGGGGGTTGGGGTTGGAAGAAGAGCTATTTCGTTCCAAGATGGGGAACAATCCCTTCTTACGATTGTACAAATCCTACTTTTTATCGTTGGCAGAAAGAACGGACTATGATTACCTAGTCGTATGGTAACGGATCATAACATATGGGAAAGAAGTTTAGTATTCGTGTTTTCAAAGACTTATAAAGTGGGTCTGGTGAGCTTAAATGTAGAGGGTCTTGCAGTAGAGTGGTGAGTAGGAAGGGCGAGCGGCAGGGAACGGCCAAACTGACTTATTCTGTTTGCAGCATCAGGCTATGGTCATTAGATCAGATAATTATACTGTCATCGGGAATACGTAGGTACTTGTGCAGAATTTTAATTGAACAAATTGAAGTAGTTCAAAATTGATCTATAAGATCTAAGCTAAACAAATATACGTACATTTATGACGAGTTGACTAAAAAATGTGAAATATTGCATTCAAATTAAGAAAATAAATAATTTATTTTTAAATTTCGAAAGTAAATTTTCTGTCTGCTGCGATGCGCTGTTGCCACTTTTGAAATGCAATTAGTGTGTCCGTTTTTGATTTTAGAATAATTGCCTTATTGTCTTTGAACAACTCATAGAATTTACGGTGAGCAGGTGACATTTAATTTCTTCAACTGTTTTGTTATTTCGAAGAGGAGTGTAGCGTTGATATTGCTTATGTTACACTTTAATAAACTTTAACATGTACCTAAATTTGTTAGTTATTGTGAACTCAATTCTAATTTTTTGTTTGAGATTGGCGGGATATCGATGTGAAGGATAAGGATCCAGTTTATATGTTGTTCTTATCATTTGACGTGATGTAAAATTATGAGGTCTGTAACTAACTTCGCTTTGGTTATATAATCATTACAAAACAATCAATTGGACGAAAATAATATACCTGTGCTGGATAAAAGTAATTAATATGCAACAAGGCCTTAAATGTGAATCGTTAAAAACATGTAGCAAAGCAGTATACTGCAATCATAAACGTAATAAACAATATCACCTTATTTTATATTCAGCGGAAGCCTTCTGTTACGTCCGCTGATTATCATTATTTTTCATCTTCTATTATAAGTCTTAACATACTCGCTAAATTACACACTCAAATGAAGAGGAAGACAGTTAATTAGAATTTTTTTATATTTCTTTAATAACGAATATGATCTTTCTTTACCTATTCTATTTCAATTCGTTTGAATTCTAGCTTAACGTCAATATTAAAGACCAATCTTATCACTGTACCCGGTAGCGAGTGAGTTATTTTGAGATAACTAGGAGTTCAACCGGTCTCCTTCGCTGTTATTCACTCGTGATATTTTTTTAGAACCTCCGTGTAGAGGAACTCATGCACGTTTCGTCTGTCGAAGTCCCAAATCTTTCCGAAGGACCTGATCTTACTTGGCACGAGATGTTTATACTAATGTTAATTTTTAGAATGCGATGTTATGATTTGTGATAAGAAACTTGGACTTACTCTTATTTTCTGCTCGTGTTCTTGCACTCGGTGTTAGTTTATCTTGTTCTCGGTACGAATCATTCTACCTCAAATTCTGATTCTAGGAATATCTTCATTTATGTCTCAATTTATTTACCTTGATCTTATCTCCTCCATTATTAATCGCTATGAGTTGTTATTATAATAATAAAGTGTCAAAAAAGGCACAAGAACTCCCGATTTAATTTATGGGCATACGCTGAGCTCTAAAAGTTTTCTATTAGGATAAATTATATATTTCAGTAATAAATTATTATTTCATAATTTTGTATGTGGGGTATAATTCAAAAAAAAAAAAAAAAATGATGGAATCAAGTATTAAATTAATCCTTGAAACTGTTATCACGAAATATTTTTTGTATAGTTTTTTAATACAGCTATCAATTCTTTGAAAAATTTAACAAACCCTTGAAAGCAACTTTTGTTGCTTTCTGTGATATAATGGAGATAACAATAATTTCCTTATCCATTTTTTTATTACTTTTCGATTTTTATTTTTATTTATCCAAGTAAATACATTCAACGTTGTACTTTTTCGGTTTAGTGTTATTTACTTTTCGGCTTATTTTCCATAAAAATTGTAGTTTCCCAGAGGAAAAAAATTGAATTTTGTTCATTAAGTACAAATTGATATTGTTTGTATAGTCAGAATAATTTTGTTTGAAAAATCTTTTCTCTCAAAGTAAAGTTGGACTGAAACCTTAGGAATGATAATTTATAGCCAATTAAAAGGATTTGAGACTGTGAAAATTCGATGTTGTGTTGTTCGTTTTCAGTAGAATGTCGAAAAAAAAAAAAAAAAAAAAAAAAAAAAAAAAAAAAGGAAATGTCATGATATTGAGGAACATTCATTACTAAAAAGATCATTTTCTGTTTAAGGAAGTACTTCTTTTTCGTTATTCTTGCAAGGGTCTCAAACATCCAGATGCATTTCAATCGAAAGCGTTCATGAAATTCGAGCGGGGAATTCTGTGCGTGATGAAACAATTTCAAATATTAGTTCAAGGGAATGAGTTCTGATTACGGGGAGGCATCGCTTTAATCTAAGAAAAACCGATGTTAGCCGAAGACCGTTTGTTGTTTACGAGCACCAGCAAATCAAGCGAAGGAAACGATCTTTATTGAAAGACGCCACGTGACCCATTCCGATAACGATTCTTTTGCCCGTGTTGTATCGAATTAGATAACGACGACTCTGCAACTCTTCATTCCCCTCATTCCAGAAAAGCACGGAATTCTTATCAGAAAGAAAACTTTTCTATCCTTTCGGCATTCCAATCTGATTCTATTCCCGGAGACTTTAAAGTGAATTGATTTCTTTCCGAGGAATTTTTATTCCTGCTTTTACCTCAACTGCTCCACGAAATCGATTGTGACCAATCACAATATGGCGGTGTCTCTCTTAAATTAGCTGTCTTTCATTTTGTCCTAAATTTGCCTCTGGTGTTACCCTAGCAACCTGAGAACAGTTTTCTATTCAGAATTTTATCGAATATGAAGAAGGGAGGTGGGGGCCTTTTAAAAATTATGAGCCTTTATTTAAGGGACTGTCAATTTCTACTTGAGATGGGAAAATATGACTTTTGTCATCGTTCCATTTTGTTATCCAATATCGTCTGCTTTAATGTTTCGAATAACTAGCTGAACTTCTTTCTTCTAACTCAAAGAGTTGACAGACATTAAACAAAGATGAAAGATATAATCGAAATTCTCTCACTGACAGTAATTGAAATGGAAGGTGCTTTGTAAAGAACGAAATTAGGAAATATTATACTCCTGGATCCAATGTATCATATTTCCATTTATGAGTTATTTGCTGTCCTTGATTTATCGCTTATGTATGTTTAGATTGTTTAAATAAAATTCTTCATGATCTGGCATGCATTCTTAATGTATAAATATTATTTGAATGATTACATCTTAAGTGTCAAACTCAATCAATTAAAATAAAATAAAGAATTTCAGAATTTCTAAAATAAATGATTTCCTAACAGCAATAGTTAATTAAATTATATTCATTGCATCTTAACTTAAACGATTCAATTAGATTTTTAATGCATTGTTTATTAAAGATGAAACTTTGTACCCATAAGTATCATTCGAATAATTATCTCAAATATTCTTTTAATATAGAAATAACCTTTAATTTAATAAATAAAATTACTATGACTATTATTGATTTTTTTTTTATTTATGAATGAATACATTTGAAGTGTTGAAGGAAGCTTTGGGTTGATTCATAAAAAAACGTAGGAATAATTACAGAGGGGAAAAAATGTTACCACGATTGATCTTTAAAGCATAATAACTGATAAGTTAAAATTGCTATCCAAATAATGCTGATTATTTGGCTGCTGAATTATGCTGAAATCGCAAGAATTTTTGAGATGCTAGTCAATCTGCCCTATCTATATTAATAAAAGGAAGACTTTGTGTGCATGTATAGACGATGCTATATCGTAAAGATTACAGAACACAGAAGCATGAAATTTGTTACAAAGATTCTGGGTACTTATAGTGCGTTTCTCGAAGCTTTTGTTTAAAAATCTACTTCGTAATTTTTAAAAATAAATTTTAAAGTGATGAATGGAGTAAATTTGTCTTCACTTTGCAAGATGATTGCGCTTTTTATGCAAAAAACGTCATGGTCGTTGCTGCTTCTGACTATTTATGTTTATGTATATTTATTCATTTGTTTGTTCTTAGTAGTGAAAGAGAAGTATAGTTTAAAGACTGTCATTTTTATATATTTATTCTTTCTTTGTTGTAAAATAACATTCGGTTCCGAATGAATTATTTGATTAGGATATCCGCCGAGCATTAACAGAATCTGCTACTGATAATAATTTTGACACATTACTCAACATTTTTACAACAGCATCTGTGATGTTAGAGATCCTTCTATTCAAAACATGTTTTTTGTTCCTCGAGTCACAAAAATAAATGTTTTTGAATATAAGTATAATTTTTAAATAAACATAGCTTACATTTTCTACGATTTTCCCCTATTCCTATGATAGCCACGTGCGGGATAAGATTTAAGAAATCCGCGCAATTATTGTTGGACATGGGTTGAAATAAAAGCTTTATTTTTCATTTACTTTGTTTCTTTTTTCTTTTTTCCCCTCTAATTTAGGTTTACTTAAAAGCTTTCTTTTTTTTGAGTTTATTTATTTTTTTAAAATTTCGTATTTTTTTTTTTATTTCGTAATAATTTTCTCTGCTCTTAAAGTATTTCTTAATTAATAATGTTGAAGATATATTCTTATATACATTTTGAGTTAGCACTCAAGCGAAATGTTACAAAATTGCGTTTATTGCCCCATCCGAGAGATTCAAGTTTTTTTTAAAAGGCTAAATTAGTTTTGAGGTCGTAAGTCAATTAGTCAATTTTTGGCGAATTTTTGAAAACAGCTTTAAAAAGTGATAATTTAGAATGAAATTTTTTTTCACTAGTTTCGGCCAGAAATATATCAATCCAAACAAAACAGTATTCATACTGCACATGGTATGAACATTTGTCCTTCTTAAAAAAAATAGGGAAAAAAACCCCCCGAAAACAAAATTTTTATGGAATTCAAAATATTCAAAATTTTGCCAACAGCATTTGTGATATCGGTAATTATTTCGATTCAAAACATCTTTTTTACTTATTTCACAAGTCGTAAAATTAAGTTCTTTTGAAGTGCTAATTCTTCTGCAGCAATGCTTACGTTTTCTACGCTTTTTCGCCAATTTTTATTGCCCATGAGTAGCTTTGATATATTGTAATTATTAAACCCGAGTTCAAATAAACGCTTTATTTATTTATTTTTGGTCCGCTTCGTTTGTATTTTTTCGTTAACTTCGATTTACTTAAAAACTTTTCTTTTTGAATTTATCCTCTTCCAAATAATATTTATTTTTTTTTTATAATTTTCTAGGATTCTTAATAAAATTGGGAAGGGGGGGGGGATTTATGCAAATTTTTAACTGCTAAACTAGAGAGAGCATTTTTATTCCCCCCTCCTTCACTTTAATTTAAGACTCCTCCGCTGCATATTATTCTGGTACATAATATGTCACGGTCTGTATGTTTACGTTTAATTATAATTCTTCATCGCTTCTTTTAGAGATCATTATATTTATACATTTGTTGGTTCTTCATTAAAAGTCATACTAAAATACTTCAATAAAATTTCGAGTGAGTTTTATTTTAAATATTCACCCACGCGAAGAACAAGTATTTTAGCTAGTAATTTATTAAATTTGTTTGGGATTAAATTGGCGCTTTCTTTTCCGAATCAACAGCAGCATGAATCCCGATAATACTTCCCTCCAACAGCCATACTATGAATTAGATATTATAAAAGCAATATCAAATTTGTCATTTCTTGGTTGTTTTTCAGATATTAGGATTCAGAGTCTGAAGCGAATTCTGTCTAGATGTACCTCAATTATCAGTTGGCTAGTTTTATTTGCTCAAGAGTCATATTTGATCAAACTATGCCAAATATTCGTTAATTTGTATGCATATATGATCTGATCTGAGCTCTGTGAAAGAAAGGAGGATGAAAACTAGCGATGGAATAATAAAAATAAGAGACGAAAATAGAGAAAGATCGCTAGAAAATTCAGGGTATTAGTTACTTGCTAAAGACTATAAATCCAATGGAAGAGTAGGAAATTCACTTGGTATCTCAAATCTTTGACTTATATAATGAATGTAAGCCCCTAAAGAGGGTCATTAGTGCCAAAAAAATTGTTAAATCCAGATTAATACAGTACAATACCATAGAGCAGAACAATTAATTCTGTTCCATGTTAACCAAAACAAAAGTCAAAGTTCAGTTTGATCAGAGTATAATAATATAATTAGCTTCATTAAAATAATAAAGGATAATACTGTTAGTACCTGACAGAAGAGGGCGCGGTGATTGTGATAAAAAAAAGTCAGAGATAATTCGTGAGTAGTGATACATGGAAGATGAGGAAATGGAAAAAACAATAAAAAAATAATGATACGCGTGTAACGATGCTATAGTGAATATATATAAAAATAAATAAACTTCATTAAATCATTATACGAGTGGAACTGGGTTTATTTGTGACATCCACCCAACAAAACAGGACTCAAAATAGAATGACCCTTCCGATATTAATAGAGAAGATAAAATTACACTTTAGAAAATTATTTATGTCACTTAACACTGTTTCAAAAAAAAAAAAAAAAGCATAAAATTAATCGCAATCATATATTTCATAGAAAATATTGAATGTTTAGATAGTTACTTTTCAAAATGTATTCGCATTTTTTTTTAATTTAAAGGAATTTGAATTTTTTGATCAAATTAACGACTGAATATGTTTTTTCAATGATTTACTTTATCGGAAAATAACCTACCTTTTAGAAGGGTTGATGTATGGGTATATAGCTTATGAATTAAATGTTTTTAGCTATTATTAATTTAAACAATTTTTTATTATTAATTAAAACTAATTTCCCTTTATTATTCTCCTGACTAACTCTTCAAAGCTTATTTCAGATTATCATCAATAATCGCATAAGTTATTTAAGTGTGTTGTTAATCTAACTTCATGTACTTAACCATTATTTTTAGCTATTTTTGAAAGAAATAGTAACTTTGGATGTACTATTCTGTGACAGAAAATTATCCGTAGGAATTGAAATAAAATTCCATTAAATTAGAAATAATTTTATTTAATGACTAATGTAATCATAATAATAATTGATCAATAAAAAACCGTTTGATTATCTGAAAATCTATGAGTTAATTACAGACTAATTATCTATATTTTTATATTTATAATCTCCTGAAGCCTTCTACAACGTTATTGTATTTTAACCCTCTAAAACCGTTGCCTTGCAGAATAATTAACTTAACAGAATGTCCCGGATTGCAAATTTTAGGAGAGAGCTGAATGCATTTGGATCAGCAATTTTGATCTTTTATCAATTATCCCTGATGGTTTCCGAACTAATTTCAAATACCCTTTAGCACTTTAATTACAAGCATTGCATATACTAGTCATACACGGATTTCAGTCAGAAAATTGATTATATTACCTATCAGTGTCGATAGAAAAGCAGCAGCAAGAATTAGCATACATTACCTGTTCTACGTGTTAGTCATTTTGACTGATAAAAAGGAAGAAACATTCTTTGACAACAGCACTGTTTAAAAGAGAAATTCTTAAAGAAAATATTATTTTTGGCAAGATTAATAGGGGTGATGATTATTTAAAATGTAGCTATCCTTCTTAATTGGAAGCGTTATGAATTTATGTAAGAAGTGGAAGTATTATATAAAAAAAATTATGTAAATGCTGTAAAACACACACTATGGAGTTTCAAAAAGTACCTGTTTTTGCTGATAGATGGCGATGCTAAGACAAGGCGCTCTTACTATTGTACGCTACCATATATTAAACAAATTTCACTCTGATGATTAGGTTAGCTTTCATTTGGAAGCCATTTACCGTCAAATCAGAATTGAATTGCTGTCTTTTTGAGTTGCCTTCATCATTTTTAAATGAGTTGTTCTCATCGATGAGATTTGCATTCATCATTATACATAAGAAACAATCAGAACAATGTGTTGATTACTGTGAATCTACTGTGCAAAATGTAAAGACGGTCTTATCGGTCGGAAAAGTTATGACGACTATTTTTTTGGAATGTTCAGAGAGTCATACTTTTGGACTTCCTAGAAAGAGAAAAAACGATAAGTGAACAATATACTACTGTGCGTTGCCCCATGTCCTCAGGTCTCATTCCTAATATTTCATTTTTAATTCCTAACTTGGGTTGTTTTGAACAGCCCATATACTTCTTATATTTTTGCAAGTACAATAAGTATCTACGAGAGAAATGGAATTATATATGGATGGGGTCTAAGGAAAAGTATGCTATCCGTAGTCTTAAAGATCACATGTGGTTTCCTTGCCAACTAAATTTTGAAGAATAGATGCTTCGGTTTTAATTCGCATGTATATATCTCGTCTCACTATTATCTTTTTTATATTTTTAGGAAAGAAATTAATAAGAAATTAGGATTTAATGCAGATTGTAATAAATAGTGTTTTTTGATTGTCACTCCCAATAAAGAAGTTTAAAAAAAATTTGATTGGCTAATTATGATATGATCTAAATCTAATATACTTGTATTCTTATTTTAACGTCTAGTTTTCAAACTCGGTTGCTTTAATCACTATTAACGCAATGAGTGATTATAATTTTTATAAAAAAATCTGTAATCGTAGTAAAAATAAGATAATTAACTGACAATGTAATAATTATTTCATTAGCTTATTAGAATGCACTTTTATTTTATCAGCATTCAAACTATTTTGCGTTATGAAAGGGCCATGCAATCAACAAGCTGATTTTTTTCGGAGCAAATCGATCTTTTCTGAATCGAACTGTATTTAGATTCTCTTGTAATTACACTATTTTTTTTTCTTTTGAACTGGAAACAACACACACTAATGAATCCACAAAAAGTACAAATTTAATATTGACACAATCAAATACAGTACTTCAAAATCCCAAATAAATATTGCATAGAGCACAGATACTAACTCAAACGCACAGCCTCATACTCTCAATAGATCTTCCTGATAATTCTAGGATTGTCTTGCAGCATCTATTTTTGTCACCTGATTTGAAGTACTCATTTTGTCTCCAAGGTCACCCCTACCTATTCTACATTATTAATTGGTGTATTCTCTCCATGCCCGTAAACCGTCTTATAGGCCACATTATCTCTTCGGCTAGGAAGATATTTAAATCCGAACTTTACGTAACAATATATTTTTCCATTATGATTTTTATTATTTCGAAAGCCAAAAAAGTTTTTCATTTATATGCTTTGAAAATAAAACAATATTTTTGTATCTAAAATACACTGTTTTTCTTTTAGACTTAGTTGTGTAATATTTATAGTAGGCGGGGACGCCCTTAGAATTTCGGTGTCGGGGACACAATTTTGTGATGAAGTTCCAGTAAAATAATGATTACATATATAATGTTTTATGAAACATAGTTTCACCAATTCTCTATTTGTGGAATCAATGCCCTTCACTCTGACGTCTCGAGATGCGCGTATCACTAAGTAGGTGAGCGTTAACCTTCAAGGAGGAAGGACATAGACGCAAGTTCTTGCTTAAAGCCAAACCTGAATTAACTGAAAGCGGATAGGCATTCAGTTAATATCTCTTAAAGTGCAAGCAGGGGCCATATTGGTAAATGGAGACTTTAAAAACGTCATAAAAACTTGTAAATATCTTATCATCAGTAAGCTCCAATAAATTAATGAATCCATTGGTGTGATTGCGTTCAACCTATCACACTACAATAATGCAACTTTATTTTCCTTTCTGTAATTTCAGCACACTTTGTATTTAATTTTATTTACATTTTTGTTTTCATATGTAAATAAAATTCCTCTATTTTCTAGGGGAAGAAATTAATCTCTTAAAAGCTACTTTCGAGTTCAACAGTTGTTATCGAAACATTTACAAGACTATGCCGTTTCTAGGTTTCAGTCGTATTTATAAAACTGCTCAATTTCTACGAATGTAAACTTAGAATTTGTCACTAAGAGTGAATAATATTTGTCTAAAATATTTTTAGTTTTCCGATGCTACTGGCTTTCACTTTGCTGTTCTCATTCATATTATATTAGCAACTTCTTTAGTGTGTACTGAAAGATGAGGCTTTTCATTGCTTTAAGACCAATTTTAAAAAAGTGACCATTAATGAATGCTTGAAAATGGAAGAGAATGATAATATTGTAACAAAAATCGTCTCCCTCTGGGTGTATGGTAAAAATGGTTCAATAAGGAGGATAATAGAAAATGACTTCTTATTCACAAATATTCCGGACAAGATGAAACACAGGTAGCAAAACTTGTACAGATTAATGGCATAACAGGAACAAATTCAGCACGTGCAGATCAGAAGCACCAAAAGATTCAAAACAGCACAAATAACAATAACACAACACTTTCAATAGCATTCAGCTCCACAGCTTACTAGGTCGCACTAGGACAAATCTCGGAAGTAATCCTTCCCACTTCAGACACAAATTTCGACAGCTTCCGGCATATTCAGGCCGCTTCTCGACATATTTCAGGCAGATTTCCAGCAGATTCGACCAGACTTCGCCTCTCTTCATATTTATAGTAGTTCCGACAAAATGTGACGTCACACAGAAAATTCATGAAAAATCCATAACTTTTCTCCGAATCGAAGTACCGACAAAATTCCATAACTTTCAAAAACCTTTATTTTGTCTCCAAATTTGCCAAGTTTCTAGCCAAATCACCAAATGGTTCTCAAATTCATCACCAAGATCGTAGAGTCATTGCTTAAGTTTTTTTTTTTTGGTATCCAACGAAATCCCAGCAAATAACGTTGCAGGGAAGCGTCATCGCAGGCTCGCACCAATATACTAAACACTCATTTGACAAGTTTTTATTGCTAATTTGCGTGTGAACTTTGTCAGAATCTGTGTGTTATGCGGGGTTGCAAAATACGAGTTTTTATGTCTAAACTTTTTAATGCTGCTTCTTGTTACAGTTTTGATACAATGATATTCTTTTCCACTCCTCACAAGAGGGCACTGTCAGACGGGGAATTAATTGGCAGTAAGGCTCTAACAGAATCGTTGAAAAAAAATCATAATGGACATGAATTTAAGAAAATCTATACAAGACTTTGACAATGCCGTGGAAATAGATACATACCTCATGGGTTCTTCTGCTTAAAAAATAACTTGCGAATTTAATTCTCACGATTATGTAAAATGTCAGATTTTAAATTACACCCACAGCATACTATGCGTTTTAATTCAAAAAAATATGTTTTGTAGTCGAAGTTAGTTTTCTGGTACAAACATTTATATCAATAAGATCATTTTATTTTAGTTTTTTCGAAGCAAAAAATTATTTTACTTATTATACACATTTAACTGTCATAGATAATTAAAATGCTCATATTTTTTTTACTATTATATACTCATAGAATTTATATTATTTTTCTATATTTTTGTTTTTATTTCGTTTATTTCTAACTTGGATAATTTTAATTGCAGCTAAAATGATTTTAAATTTTCATTTGCTTTCTTAATATATTATCAACATAGTCTTGGAAAAAGGGATCACAATGACTTGGATTATATATAACCAAAATAAAAACTTGATTTACACTAATAAGATAATAAATTGATGAGATAAAAAATTAGATTCGTAGTTATTCTTTAAGTTTCCATTGTGAAACTATTTTAAACTATCAGAATATTAAAAAAAAATTTTTTTTTCAACATTTTTCTGTGAGAAAAAAAAGTGTTAGCTGATGGAAATAAAATTTGTTTACTTTTAAAATTAACATCAAACCATTAATATATGAAAAAAAAAAAAGGTTGGAAAAACTTATATTCATACATAATTACTTACCTGGACTTTTTTTACATATTATTAATCTCAGGAGGGCCATAACTAATTAATTAATTAGTTCTTTTTCACGCAAAATCCTTAAGTAAATTTTTAACGAAATATCAAATTTGTTTTAAGACACCCCTAGGTATAAGTAAATAATCCTCCAGGAAAAACGACTATTAATACGTTTGTGGAATTAATGATAACATATGCTATAATAATTTCAATGAAAAAATAAGCTATTTCTACTTTTTAATTAGAAGGATGTACAGTTTAGTTTATTCTAACGTTTTCAATTAGAAGTTATGTTTATCTTTTATTTTAGATTAGATATATGTAATAATATTTTTTTTGTAATGTACATTTGTGGCAGAAAATAGTTTTATCTGCATTTATGTCAGTAATGTAGAGAATACTTGTTTTGAGTAATTATGAACGTAAAAACTGAAGCTAATTTGAATAACTATTAGTTAAAAGTAGTGTCTTCTTAGGTTTTTGATTTTCTGTGTTGGGAATCGTTCTTTTTTCTCCATTTTAAGAACATAGACATTGTAAATGGATGTTGTACTCTTTGACTAAATCAAAGAATTTTTTTTCTTATTTGCGCATTTGATTCTTATAGGTAAAGTGGAAATTACTCTTTCTTTCTTTTTTCTTTTTTTTTTTTTTGCAATTTTCTTAGACCTCTTCAAAGGATTTAATTTTTTTTAAAATTAAAACAGCTAAAATTTAAAAAAAAAACATTTCAAAAAGTTAACTTTTAAAATTTTATTTAATTGCTGTCAATTTTGTTCAAAAAGCGAAATAAATAATTATTTGAACTTATCAGTTTTATATACTAACTCTGTTTTCATTTATAAAAGTAGACATTCTAAAAATACCTCACTATAACCCTTTTCGTTCTATCGAAAGCGCAATAGAGAAATTAGCCGTTCAAAATGCCCCCTCAATCACTTTATTTAACATGGTTGACATTTTCTACGAATCATTTGAATTTTAAGGAGTTTTTTAGAAACATAATTAAAGTGATCGCAACCTTGATTGCATATTTTGTGACGATTATTTGCTATTTATTTTCTCCCTTCCAAGATATTAAAGTTTATTCTATTATATGTATATGTCATTACGGGTATAGTGCTTGATTCATATACTACAAATTTGCACCTTTCTATTACCAGTTAGTTGGAATAAATTTACATGTAATTCTATCCTCTCCTCTAAATACAGATTATCTTAAAATTTATGAAGTATTTTATTGACTAATACATGACAAGTGCGGGAAAATGTGGTTCTCAAAAAGCCGCAAGGAATTCTTAAGCGCCACTTCCATTGCGAATTTAAATCCATTTTTTTTATTATTATTTCATAATTTTTCTTTATTAAAAAAAATTCACACTTAAATTTACGATAAAAAAACCCACATGCTATCCTATTCCAATTTTAGGTACAACATATTACTCTGGAGCTTTGTACTTCACAATGATGTTAGAGAAATCGGATTATCATGCATATTTGACCTATCATCATATCAATAAAATTACTGCAGATGGTGTTATCAAATTTTATACTAAATTTTAAATATTTGTATTAAATGTTATATTTTTAAATTGTTGTTATTATTGTTATAATCTTATTATTTATCGTTATTCATGTATTATTATTCTTGTTATTATTATGATTTTATTAAGATTTATCATTATTTATTTATTATTATTTATTTTGAATTTATTATATATTATTATTATTATTTATCATCATTATTGTAATTATTGTGATTTAATTATTATTATTATTATTGAAGTTATTGTAATTTTATTATTATTATTATTATTGAAATTATTGTAATTTATTATTATTATTATTATTGAAATTATTGTAATTTTATTATTATTATTATTGAAATTATTGTAATTTTATTATTATTATTATTGAAATTATTGTAATTTTGTTATTATTATTATTGAAATTATTGTAATTTTATTGTTATTATTATTATTATTATTGTAATCTTTATTATTATTATTGAAATTATTATAATTTTATTGTTATTATTATTACTTAGTTTTTCCTTCTATTGCAGTGTCTCTCTTCAATATCAACGCTAAAAGTTAATGCGCTTAAATAACTTGCCCAAACGAGACGTCTGTTTTAGTCTGGTTAGTGATGGAGCAGGAAAAAGCGACCAGTCAACTTCTTCAGACCCACTGGACCAGGCTTCGAAACAGTCGCTGGCATCCCAAGGCCAGACAACTATTTTTTCTCCCACCACGGGGAAAAATCCATCAGCCGTCTAATTGGAGGCCCAGGACTTTGAACATTACAGCCTAGCCTTGCAGCTGAACCCTATAACTACTAGTTGCATCTGCACCCGACGCAAAATTCTTGCATGTGTGTGTCTAACTAAGACAACCGCACATAAATCATGACTAGTGATATCCCGGTAAGGAGAACGTGTCGAGACTCATCGCTCAACTCGAGATAGCTCTTGACGTCAAATGGAGAGCTGTTTCAATCGAAACGCAGTTCAACAGGGATGGGATGTTTATTGATTGCAGGAAAAAGCTAGAAAGGCGACCATCTTTACAAATGTCAATCAGAATATTTCTCTTCGTATCATCACGGTGATACTGGAGGGGGAGTATGCAGTGGAAGTCTTAAACAACAACTCTAGTAGTTAAAATGTATAAATAACTAACCCGAGGGTGACATCTCTTTCAGACTGTTTGGTAAAGGCGCCACAAAAAGTGACCGGTTAGCCTCCTTCTTCGAACCTTCTGGATCAGGGTTCGAAACAGCCTCTGACAATCCAAAGTCGATTATTCTCTCTCTCTCCCCCTTCACGAGATCGAAAATTATCAAACACCGAACTCTTAATCCTATTTTTTGACACTCATCTTAACACAGCGCTTGAGATTTGTGTAGAATATAAAATTATATTACTTAAATTAAATTATGTTTGGATTTTGTGTGTATTTAATGCTACGTAACTAGGGTGTGATCTGTATAATATTTGAAATATTAGGATGAGGAATAAGGTTCTTATTGACCTCATACATGCCTATCCTCCATGTACTAATACTTTCAGCTTCCTTTATGGCTGTCTTCGTGTAATGTTTAAGAAGATGATCCAAAATCGCAACATTTTTCAGGTAGAAATATGCCCCAATATTAATATCGTATTGAAGCTTCTCTATTCTATATAGAAAAGCATGTTTTATTTTTCTGCTAATCTCTATCTAAATCAATCTGTTTTCTCCTGGTATAAAATGTATTCTATACTTTATTCTCTTCTGTTACAATGCTTATAACGTGTGCTCTATCACGTTCCCCCCTTCAACTAATACTTTGGAGTCTTTTATGAGTTGTTGTTTGAATGGAATGTCTCTCCCAATAAATTAGACATGAATTAAATATTTATTAGATTAGAATCATTGAAGTGTAGTGAATAGGTTTGAAGGACTGCATTCACAAGCAGCGAAGGATTAATATTGATGTTGATGGTTGGTGGTAAAGATAGTGAACTGAAGTTATCATTACGAGACATGTGTATTTTCCTATCCCGAGTAAGGTACTGTAGTAGTGAACTTAGAGAAGGTCTACTCAGGGTCAAGAATTCGAACCCTTATCTTTAAATCTTCTAAGGACTCGAGCCTTATTGGTTCGGAAAGATAAGTCCGAAGTTATATAAAATGTTAGATCAGACGCATATAAAGACTTTTTCCATGGATAGGGTAGGTAAGGGATTGATTTGTGCATTTTGATCGATCTGCATACTTTTCTATTCATAACAACTATTAATTAGTTATTATTTTAAATATTGATTAATAATGACAGCAGAAGGAAATAACGCCGGTGCATAACTTTATTAATTTGTTGTTTTAATTATACGCAAAAGAAAAAACGAATTATTTACAGAATACTTTTAAATTTTAAGGACACTGCTTGATAACGTATGTATGAGTTATAATATCATGAAATTATATGATATTTAAGACAATATTTTGCCTGAAAAAATGTCCCAACTTTTGTTTTGTTCTTTGATATCTGATGAAGTCAACCTTATTGCTAAAAGCTTTTTCTTCATGTGTAAAGTAAACATTAGAACTAGGTTGGTTGGCTGGTTTGAATTACTAGCACTGAATCCTCATGGGATATACTGTGCCAAACACAAGGTCAAGATATTACAAAATGTCTTTCAGAGGAAAACAATCGGAAAGTGAAATCAAGATAGAGAACATAATAAAATTTGATAAAATTATGTTTGTAAAACCATTGTCATTTAAAAATTGGAATAAATTTGGTTGAGATTTTTCTTCATCCAAGTAGGTTATAAAAAGTGTATGATATTTAAAATGTTGGAAACGAGAGCATAACATTCAATTAAAAAGTGTCTCACCATAAGAAGACAAGCCCAGTGGTTACACATACACATCTTCCTCCAGAATGAGATTTTCATGTAAAAGTCTTGTGTGTCCTATACGTAAACATATTAAGATAATATGTGTTTGACATGATGTATTTTATTGTATATATCGAAACTCCATTGGTCCTGCAAGTGGTCAGAAATAGCAATTTTAATGCATTTAAATATAACGCAATATAAAATGGTGGGCGATATTGCACCGATTGCAGATTTAGCTGCATTATGTTATCTACCGTCTCATTGCCCATGGTACCCACGTGGGAAGGAATCCTACAAAAGATCGCCTGGATATGAATTAGCTTATGAATTAGTTTTAACGTTTCGATGACCAATGAGTGAGTGTGATGAATGATTGGGATAACTTAGAGATTTTAATGCAAACATAGAATCTGTTAAAACAATAAAATTCTCATTGGGTCGACTGGAGACACTTTCTAACGCTTTACGAACTGCAGAAATCTCCGTTGTAAAAACAGAACATGAAGGACGAAGTTGAAAATCATGGAGTAAATTATGAAATAAAAATGATGCGGCAACATGATTTGATGACTTAGAACCATCTGTGTATATGTGTGTAAAATATGGATATTGATGACAAAGTCATTGAAACATTGGAATTAATTTTATGTTTTCTATCAGATCGTTAATATTTTTACTAAATTTATCGTTCTGAACTATCTCGCGAAGAATGCAAGAGAATTTTCTTATGTATTATTTTCCGAGTCTTTTTAATAACTTTCTTCCTCTCTTTCTAATTATTAGAAAAGGCAAAATATTATTTTAAGAATAACCAGGAGTACGAATGAAATGATTCTGATAGTAGAAATGTTATTTAAATGTTTCACAATTATAAAAAACACTAAAAAAAAATTGTGTCTTCGGTAGCTGAGTGGTCGCAAAACAAACTGTATTGCGAAATAAAGAGTCTTTTGTATTTTAAATAAATATGACAGTCCAAGAGTGAGCTAGTTTTGCTAAGTCACGCACTTCAAAAAGGACAGGATTTCGCGGAAGCTAAATATTCATGATTGCGTGCTAGCGTCCAAGAAAGTTTTAGTTGAGTCGTATGTTTGAGACTTCATCCCACTAAATATGCGAGGTTCTTGCATGTTAAATCTGTCGATCCTCACGTTGGCGTGGTGGGGATGCTGGGAGGGTGGGGTGCCAACTTATGTATTTACATTGTCACTTGATCGTGTTTAAAAATTACGAGGCCCATAACCAATCAACGCGTATTGCTTCTAAGTAGTATGTTAATAAAAATTAAACAAATCTTATAAAATAACTCTGTATTATTTTAGAAAGAACAAATTCTGAATTGAACAGTAATAATGTAAAAATGCTGATGTTCTCGGAATTAGGGGTGATTGGAGGAGTGGGGCTACTTCCTCCATCACTTTTCTGTGAAAAATTTAATTTTTATTCCATTTTTATCACCTCAAACCAGGAACTATCAAGAAAAAAAATTTGAACAAACTATATTGTCTACTCAATTATCTTTCTTTTCGTTTCATTAATTATTAAAAAAATTATTGGAAATATGCTCAAAATGCAATGTAATGCATTCCGACATGATTGTTTATTCATGCGTCATGCCTAAAGTATCACAGCACATAGTCGACTTGAGCAGCAGGTGTATGCAGCATGTGCTGTGACGAAAGGCAGCCAAAGTGGATGAATGATTAAAAGTCTGGGCCAGGAGAAATTAAAGACACCGTTGCTTTAAAACAAAGAGACTAAACATATGACCCTGATAAACTTATTTTATACTAAAAATATTTCTTTCTGTATACTGTATAATTTATTGAATTGCTTTGAACACACTTTGTCAAATATTATTTAACACAATCAATCAATAAGAATATTTTTTATCTTTTTATTTTAACTGGCATGTTTTTGTGGTGTAATGGAGCATGAAGCAAGAGCTTGAGTAAACTCACTGGCCGGGTTTCGATAAATTATAATTTTTGGTGTTTATTTAACGGAGCCTTGCTTTTTAAATGAAATTACCATCGATAATTTCTGATTTTTCTAAACATTTCTATTTTATTGTAATACGTGTATAATATTATTCCTTTGGTGAATTTTATTTCGTAAAGTGTTAATCAAAAATTTAAAAAAAAAGTTACACATTTAATTATATTGAAACTAAACCACAGTAAAGTTGGTATAAACTATCAACTTTTATTTTTCTCTCCAAAATTCATTCAGAAAGAGTGTAAAACTTACCATTTTGTGTGTGTGTGTAACGAACCCGTATTATTTCTCATGTTGTCTACAAATCTTTTGCCTCTTCCTCTTCTAATACCCAATCACCGCCACTGCTCATAACAACTGGTTCTATTTCTATTAACATATAATGCATTACAATTATGTTTTAAAATGTGATTAGAAATGAATATTAGTGACGTTATATTATGAGCTAATTCATGTTTAATCTTAAATACACTCATAGGAAAACATTGAGAGAGGAATGTAAAATTTGGATTTCAGAATAAGATTTTTTTTTTCAAAATTTAATTGATATTAAATTCAATGAGAATTAGACGAAAATGCTGCTTTTGAAATATTTTTATCAATGAATTTATTTACTGAATAATGGATTTTCCAGCCCTGTGCAAGGGCATACCCTTTGAATATATCATTGAAATATAATTTTTCTCCTATTTGTTTTTTTTTAAATATCAAATTCTTTTATTTCTTTCGAATTCCCATAGTCTCAGTCCAATATTATAACAATATTTTGTCCAACAATATAATAATATATTATATATATATTCTAACAATATCTTGATCATTTTTTGTTATTAATAAAAACTTTGATTGTAAAATGCAAAAATGTCTTAAAAGTGTGCTGAAACTTTAATATTTTCAGAAGAAAACATGCCTAATCTTATAAATTATGTTAACAAATTATGAAAGTAGATTATACAAATGTAACTAAGTAAATAGATGCATTAGAAATAATAGTCTTTCATATTTCAAAATAGTTTTCGTATAAAAATAAGCATTTAAATTATATATTTTCGCCAAAAAACTTTGTAAATCTTTTCTAATATTCGAAAAATTCTTCAAAATAATGATAAATAAGTAAGCGATGTTTCACGCATGCTGATATTATCTTTCTTGGCTTTTCTAAAAATACATTTCGAACCATAATATTGTCCTAGAAATACCGTAAACAATGGTTCTACTCTTTCAATATCTTCCTGCTATTCTTCACTTTCAAACGAAATAGGTATATAAACTGTCTGAAAGCGAAATCAAAAGAAAAACAAAATGGGGGGGGG